>SNQJ01S0048007.1:18926-44525 GCA_010110895.2 Picea sitchensis
GGTTTATGCCAGATCGGCCATCTATTGTATTGATCTTACATTGCTCATAATAAAAAGGTCAGATCTTTGCTTGTGCTTCTACATCTTGAATATATTGTGATCTCCATGTGTTGATGAATCTTATATGCACTTAATAACTCAATGAATCAGTAGTAGTTAGTGATTCCAAGGAGAATTTGGCTTGGGATCATTACAATTAAGTATTCTCATTAATATTGAGAAAAATATACCTCCTGCTTGTTATGATCTTTATACAGAATTACATATTGTTGGAAGAAATATGCTTGAATACAAAATTCAAGAAGGAAGTGAATGGAAAAAATCACAAAATTAAGAAACAAAGTCCCCTTAATAACATCTTCTTCTATTATGATTCAATCTTCTGCTCCAACTCAGATGATAGTGTCAACATCATTTCCCACATCATTAGCCCATGCTACATTAGAATCAGCTCCAATATCTACATCAATGATTCTAGCTAAGTAGAGAAAGAAGAGGAACATGTAGCATGTCATCAGTAATCATTTTAATAGTTGTTCCAAGAAATGAGGGGGTCAATTCCTACCATGATCTCTAAATTTAGAAATTGTTATACCTTCAACAAAAAATGGTTAGAGAGAAGATATAAAATGAAAAATTGCAGAAGAGAAAGGAGTCATTGTCAAATTGAGAAAAAAAATTGCTTCAACAATCTTCTCGATCAATTGTGGCTTTAATATTTTTCTTTTGCTTTCATGACCTTTAATTCACAAAGGATTCATCCCATGTTTGATCAACATTGTATTTTTTCTCTTTTGTAAGGAATTTCAAGACTTTGGGCAAAGCTTTATGAGATTTATTCTCAGAAAGCCTTTTGTAATTAACAAGATTTAATACAACATTATAGTGTTGTGAATCTATTCACCTGATGATTTTTGCAGATTCATGCTACTAGTATTACATATTAATATTCTTACTTTCTTTTTCATTCCCATACTTGTAGTATTTATTACTGAAGCATTATGTATTTGAGAAAGTTATGAATGTTATATTGAGTATTCCTTAAATTGTGTTTTCTTTTATTTTTATTTTGATGAATCCATCTTGTTTTGTGAAACATGACTAATTGGAGATATTTGATATCTTTAAAACATGTGTGCTCTATGCTTTATGTGAGTTTGTTTTCTGTAATTTATCTTAAAAGCTAGTTAAGTGGGAATATAATGCCCTTCATGAATATGAATGCATGTCAGTGTTAATTTTCTTTAAAGCTTACTTCATTTCAATGATTTGTTTCAATTCTTGTATTATGAAACATATACACATTTTCACACAAAATTTCTTCAATTAATTGAAGAGAAAATCTTTAAACCAAAATTTTCACTTTGAAGGTTACCCCTTTGGTTTCTGGAATCTTTCACTAAACCTAAAGTGGGGAGGATATTTTCCTCCATAGTGTGCCTTAGCCCTGTTATTTTCTTAAGAACAACCCAAGGAACAACACATCTCATAGGGGCTAAATTAGTATTGGTGTGAATCGTGATCAAGATTGAAGGTTCAATGTCTATTACTTGCCTTTGGCATCTAAGGACTAAATTCATCTTGATTATCGTCGACTCTCTTCTATTCATCTGTATGACATATTCTTTCACAAACATTAAATGCATCATATAACTCATGCCCACATAATCCTACCATCATCTTGGCGTATTTTCCATTTTAAGTGTCACTTAATGAAAGCATGGACAACTTGTATTCTCAAATCCCCACTTAAAATCATGTGTAATGTACCCTTTCAATCTTTGTCGATCCAACAATTAGAACATCATTTATTCCATACTTGATGTATGGGTCTGACACTCTACGATAATGTGTAGTTTTACTTTGTTTCACACAAAAGTTCGTAATGATTCTATTCATGATAAAAGCACTTTATCAAGCTAAGTGGAAATTTTAAACATGATGTTCTTGATTACGTTTAGATATGAACCTACACAAAATGGACTTTGTCAACATAACAAAAACCTAAAATTGTAATTACAATTATGGAGCTGTGATTCATGTCATTCATTTTTTTGCATTATCAAATCCTCACTTCTTTATTATTTCATTGATCATCCCCCATTTCTCAATTCTAGGCATATTTATCTATCACACTATTTCACTTTCTTCTTGATGTTTCTAGCAAACCTCACATCTATCTCACGATACTTTTCCCCATCAAATATTTTCAGAATGTCCCAATAGCTCTCTTCTCATGTTCATCATCCCAAGCCCAAGATCCATGAGATGTATCATTTGCGACCTTGAATACTTGGAGCAACATTTTTTATGCATGGGTGGGATTCTTAAGCAAGGTATGAAAAAGGTGATAGAATTGTTGTTATCATTATCTCTGTGCATTAGGGATCATGCCCTAACATCCACTCTAGCAAACAATTTTGAATAGTTTGACAGATAAAGTGAACAATCCATATTCTTAACAAGGGTTGCATGACAGCGCAATCCCTACTGAGTTAGTTGGGAAATACATGCTCATCAATGAAACTTAATATAATTAAATGCAGAGGTAATGAATAGTTTTTGTCAATAAATAATAATTAAACAATACATAAAATAAAGAAGAATAACATTATTGTTTATGCAAGAGGAGAATGATAAGAATAAGGAAAAAACAAGTGAAAACATTTTGTATTGTTGACGCAAAAACATTTAGCATAAGAGTTTGTTAAAAACAAGAAAAAATGCAAAGTATTAAATGTTAAATGGGGAGGTTAGCATGTACAGGAAGCAAATAAGTGAAATGATAGAATGACTAAATCTTCGGTTTGACTCTCTCTATTGTGCGGAAGTAAATGTGTGTGGATATAAAGGAGAGCGATGAAATTGTGGAAGCTTTGCACATAAAAGTCAGTGAAAAGTGTAATGTTCAATGGGAAGGTTAGCATATGTGGGAAGCGATGTAAAGTGTTTGTACCAAAAACATTTAGGATAAAAGTTTGTAAAAATATGCAAGATGGCAAATTGTTCAATGTAAAGTAAATCTTACTAAATTTTTAATGTCAAGTAAAACTTAGTAATTAAATAGTAAATGTTCAATGTGGATCAAAACTTCATAACTAAGTAAGTGAAATGTTGAATGGGGTTTTAACATATGCAAGAAACAATATAAATAAGTGAAGTGTTCATTGGTGAGGTTAGAAAATGTGAGAAGCAATGTAAAGTGTTTGGAAGTAGGGAGTGACAATTACAAAAGTTGGAATAAGTCTGAAATATAGGTTGTCGAGTTTAATCTGGGAACAAGTATAACAAGAGGTTCGAAGAAAAATAATAGAATAACTAAATCTTCGGTTTTAGTCTTTCTATTGTGCAAAAGTAAATGTGTGTGGATATAAAGGAGAGTGATGAAATTGTGGAAGCTTCGCACATAAAATTCAGTGAAAAGTGTGTGGAGGCTAGCATGTGCGAGAAGCAAAGGACCTAAAGTTCTTTGCACAAAATATCATATTTAGCATTAGATTATGTAAAAAGAAAAAGAAAACAGAAACATGCAACATAAAACTTAGTAAAAAGTATTATGCAAAGGCCAGGATGTGTTGGAAGAAAAGTAAATTGTGTTGATGTCAGCATTCGCTCAAAGAAATGTAAAGTGTGTGGAGGCTGGCATGTAGGTTAAAAGCAAAGGAGGTAAATTTCTCCGCACAAAATATTAGATTTAGCATCGAACTATTTAAAAAAAAAAGTAGAAACACGCAGCATAAAACTTAGTAGAAAACAGTATGTGGAGGCTAGGATGTGATAGAAGCAATGTAAAGTGTGTCGATGGCAGCAATCACTCAAAGTTATGTAAAGCATGCAGAGGATTGGATGTGCAGGTGTGCGAGAAGAAAAGGCCCTGTAGTTGTCTGCACAAGACATGACATTTAGCATACAACTATGTAAAAACATCTAGCATAATTTTTTTTAAAGAGATTGCAGAGATGAAGATGTGAAGAGGCAATGTAGAGTGTGCCAAGCCCATGATGTGTCAGAAGCAATGTGGAGTGAACGATATATAGGATGTGCACAAGACAATGCAAACTCTACTTGGCTTAGGATATGCGGAAAGCATATGTGATCGAGTTCCTTGTACAATATATGTTGCTTATGCACACCCTTGAGATTGTCAGTAACAAATCAATAAATTGTTATTGGTAAGACTTTTTTTTTTCCTATGTTCACAAAAGACAATGTGCATATGATGGATGACATGAAACAAAGTCCAAAAGCAACAATATTGTCAAAATTTCATCTTAATAGGAAAAGTGGTTTTTCAACCAAAGCTCAGAAAAGACAATGTACAGAGAATTGAAGAGATCAAATATAGTGTAAAAGCAGAGGAATTGTCGATGTTCCAGCTTAATAGAAAAATTGGTTTTGTAAATAACACTAAGATAAAACAACATTGTGGAGGAAAGTGTTGGTCAAGTGGACAATGTTCAATGGAGCAGGGCAAATGATTTTGCAATTTTTATGTGATTTAAATGGAGCAACATACATTGTGATGATAGACAATTGAAACTAAGATTGACAATGTAGTTGGTTTATTAAGTAAATATTCACAAATAAAGGAAGATATGAGAAAGGACAAGGTTGTATTCTATTCAATATTCAGAGTGTGCTATAAAATTTACAAATGATATCATAAAGGTCAAAGTAGCATTTTGCAGAATGAACATAAATATCCACATATGCAAATAACTTAACATGATATTTCATTGAAAAATAAAACACAGTGAACACATAATTGATATTCAGTTTAAAACTCAAAGGTTTGAAAACCAGTGGCCATCTATGCCTAAACAGTTCTTTGGCAAGTGCAAACAAATATGCAGTTGTCTTTCACATAATGCTTGTGAAAAAAGTCTAAAATTCAAAATAGCATTTCCCATAATGGAACTAAAGTAGCACATATGCACATAACTTAACATGATGTTTCATTGAAAAATCATAAAGAGTGAAAATAGACTTGAAAATTTAGTTTAAAACTAGAATCTTGGAAAATCACTAGCCATCTATTATAAAGAGTTCTTCAGCAAGTTCAGAAAATATACAATTGTCTTTTAAATAATGTCTATAAAAAGTAAATGTGTTTGTCCAAATGGGCTGGGATTGGGGTTCCTGTGGACCAGTAAATAGAAGAAAGACCTGGAAGAAAGAGAAAAAGATAGTTAGAAAGCAATGTTAAGTCTACAGAGGACATAAAACAAACTATTGTGATCAATTACCAAGTCAGCAAAAGAAAAGGATAGCAGAAGCATATGCAAACAATAAACTACCTACCAAGAAGAAAATATTATGTTAGTTTTGTTTCTCCTTTGTTGTTGTGTATCTTCCTCCATAATGTTTTTTTCTTTGGGTTTCTATTGAAGAAATTGTATGTGGTGGCTATTTTGGGTTAATAATCTGTTGCAAGGCGTTCTTGACCCAGTTATCAATATGGTTCTTGATTGGTGGGATGGTGATTTATTGCTTAACTTGAAGTGCGAAAATGTGGTCCTCTATTTATTTGCGTTCTACTTGTAGTTGTTCGATGGTTGACAAGTGCTCTTGATTGTCATTAAAAAATGTAACAAGTCGTTGTTTTGGTTATTCTTCGGGAAACTCCACGAGGTTGTTGAAGTCATTAGATAATGAAGTCTTCATTGCCGCCAAGTGACTATCGAGATCCTCTTTTGTGATCCTCGTTGAATTTATAAAAAGATGTGGACCTTTCATTTCTTTAACGACTTCAAATGCTTTTAAAATAACATCGCCTCTTCTTTCATCGATTTTTTCGCAAGCAACAATTGCATCTTGCATCGTTTTTACTCGTTGTTCCCAACTCTCCTTTATTTTCTTTATTCTACTGCTATTGGGCAGTCTTTGTTGATTTATTCGATCGTCACCAATACTATTCACCCGTGCAATGAAAGTGTTTAGCTAATTTTTGCAGTAGGCTTCATCATGATGCAAATCTCTTTGCAAATCTCCAGGAAAACTTGAAATCCTTTGTGAAAGATCACATATACTGGTGTTGACTTCCCACGTCTGTCTGATTATATCGAGTCTTTTGCTAATGCTATCAACAACATAGAGTCTGATTCCATTCAACAATTGAAGGGGTTTCCTTATTGGCCTTGAGGTTCCTAGAGTACTTGAAGGAGTCTGTCATGTTGAAAGTATGGGCAATGGTTTTGCAAACAATGCTTTGGGACTAACTGCCTCCTCAAGTTCACTTATTCTTTTCTTCAATTTAATGGTTTGCAACTCTTGTTCCGAAATTGAATTTGCAATGGCATCTCCTATGGAGCGATGTAGTTGCATGAGTTCATATGGTGCAACCCCTAATACATCGACCACTGACCTTAATTTATGAACCATCTTTTTGTGGTTGACATTGACCCTCTCTATTTGTAACTTCTTTTCATTCCTCTTGTATTGAGTATTGTGCATAATTAAGGATTGGTTTTCAAAGAACATGGGTTCCTTTGTTGTGAGGTCCTATGTAATTTCTTGGCTTTCAACAATTCTCTGAGCTACCCAGTTGAATAGCTTTGTGCTCTTGATTTCCATATATTCAATATTTCTTGGACTTCCTGTATCTTGTGAATTGTCTCTATTTGGGTTTCATTTGCTTTTTTGCTGCAACACTATATGTGCTCGTTCAATATTTGCATGAGTTGGTTTCTCTCCATCGCCATCTCCAACAAACCCGTCATTACTCTCTTCTATGTTTACCTTATGTTGTTTTGTTCTTTGCTGAGAGGAGGAGCTCTTAGGTGGCTAACAATTGGAAGAAGAATTGACATTAACATTTATTTTTCCCCTTTGTCTTGATTTGTCATGGCTTTTGGTATTTGAACTTATTTATGTCATTAAGCCATTATTGCATGCATTCTTGTCCTTTTTTTACAGATTCTCATCGGTTTCTTCATCAAATCTTGTAAAAAGGTTGTTTTACCTTATCAATGTTAAATGTCGTGAGAACCAACCCTCAAGATCAAAACCCCGTAGGGGTTGTGCTTATTTTAGATTAAACAGATTAAGTGTCTCTGAGACTTGTTTCAGATGCACTAGATTCCTGACCCTTGTGTCCCCAACTCGAAGAGACAATGTAATGAATTTATTTTTTCTCTTTCTGTCAAATATAATACACCGAGCTTTATATTGGCGGTAGAATTCCACAACAAAATATCTATCGAAAAAAAATATGGGAAGTAGAAGCGGGTTTTCTTGACAACCATACAAGTGGATGTAAGTATGGTTTTGCTCTTGAATGAAAATTCCCTTTCCCTTAAGAAAATCTTCAGCTTCTTGGGTTATTCTCTTGGGCTCTGCCCCAACCAAGATGTGTCTGAACTCTCTAACAAACTTATCTTGAACAATGAAAAAATTGAAAGGTGTTTTATGTTTGCATAGCACCAGGTGCTCGAAATAAACTGGATCGTTGTGTATATTAATAGTTTCCTTGACAGGAAGACTGTCAAAGACAATTGCAAAAGACAATTGTGAATACCAAATATGTAGCCATGAAAAATATTTGAGTGCTAAAGTAGTTACTTAACTGAAAACAAAGTTCATTTGATATGACCTCTGCCAAACCAAACATGGCATCCCTGTGAAACAAAAAGTACATTGCATATAGAGATGACTTGGGTATGTGTGAATTCGACTCGCGACTAGTGACACATGCGAACAACCATGAAAAGTCTTGGTATGGTTTTTGTAGCAAGGTTATATCGATTGTTGAAAGGTTGATCGACATGTTTGCAGAAGGTAGAAGAAATTCTGTCAATACATTGGAGCCGCCTACTTGAAAATCCAGGAAGGCATCTGCATCGACAAGTTGAAGATATTTATTTGCAGAGGGAAGACAAAGCATTTTGTTGAACATTTTGCGAGTAAGGACCATTGGATTTTTTTGTTTTCGTTGTTACTTTAATCATCCTTGTCCTCGAGTCGAACCTTTGATCACACCAGGTTACGATTTCTTTGAAGTTGAAGACTTTAGGAACACAACCAACATTGATCAGGCCTATGGTCCAGAGCATGTCATTTTGCTTTTCTTCTGGTGACTTGTTCAAGAACCACTGGTAAGAGGCAAACCAATGGAAATTCTTATCTTCCTTGGCTAGTGAATTGACAGTATCACCGCAAAAGGGCTCTTTCCTTCCTCTATTTTCCATAGTCTTGGTTTATTAATGAAGTTTGGTATAGGTGAACCTTGTGAATAGTATATTAGTGAGGTCCAATTGCTTTAAAGTGAATTGCATGGTGCGTATTCACCAGAAAGACATTTCCACACATATGAAATATGTTTGAAACACACACAATAATTAATAGGAAACATTATTTAGGTCATAGAAAAGCGGGACGTTTACTTTGCATGAGTCCTATTACCTAATTAATGTTCTTTCTTGGTAAATCAAAGCAAATCATGTTGTCATAAATGCTTCGCTTATAGTGAAAATTACCTGGCTTGTCAGAATTTGTGATGTAAAACTATTGCATTTACAGACAACGAGAATTGTTATAGGCATGGATGTGGTGCTTTTACAAAAAGTTTGTTTCCACACGTAAGTTACTTGCAGAATACGGGGAGCCATAAATAGAGACCACAAAATAGTTCATAGAAAAGCATGACATTTACTTCGCACAAGTGGTAAATAACTTTCACTTTTTTGCATTTAGTGGCAAATAAAGGTGTCATAAATGACTCGGTTACCATGCAAATTATGTAGCTTGTTAGAATGCTAGTGCATAACTGTTGGAAATTCCAAATTGAGGAAGTGGAAACTGCACCAATATCAATCATGAATTGTGCACACAAGGGTTGAAAATAGAAGTAGTGAAGTCTCGACTGTGCGGTCGATATACATGTGCAGAGTGCAAACATGTGGAAGATATAGGTGTGCGGCGTCCGGGGATATCACAATGGCAAAAGACTTCGCACAATGTGAAAAGTAGATAAGTAAAAATGCTTCTCACTAAGAATTTTTCAAAGAATAGTGCATTGGTCGAATAATTTTATGCAAGAAATGCATCGGGGCTGTTGGATGTCAAGAACCAATCCATGTCCCACTAGCACAAAATGTTCCTTCTTCTAATCGCAACAGTTCTGCAAGTGTTAGATAAAAAAAATTCGCACAGTGCATAAGCAATGAATAGTCTTTGCAAAAACATAATTCATATAATAAAGAAGAATAACATTATTGTTTATGCAAAGAAGACAATGATAAGAATAAAGTAAGAACAACTAAGAACAACTAAGAACATTTATCATAAAACTTTGTAAAAATAAGCGAAAAAAATAAAGTCTTCAATGTGGAGTAAAACTTAGTGCATAAGTTACGGTTGTGTTGAGTGCGGATATCCGATAGTAGCGCGAGGTGCAATTGCTTTAAGACAAATTGCATCTGGTGCATTTACTAAAATTTCATTTCCCCACGTAAGTTGCTTATAGAATACGACGACACACAAGTAGAAACAATTAAGCAAGCCATAGAAAAGTGCCATATTTACTTCGCACAAGCGGTAAGTAACTTTTGTTTCTTTTGCAAATCGAAATAAATCAAGGTGTCACAAATAACTTGGTTATCGTGCAAATTACTTGACTTGTTAGAATAGCCGGTGTGAAACTATTGGAAATGTGAAATTGCAGAAGTGGAAACTCCGCAAGCATCAGCCATGAATTGTTCGCACAAGGGTTGAAAGTAAAAGTAGTAAGGTACTGGTTGTACCATGGATATACATGTGCGGACTCTGCGCAATGTGAAAAGTGGGTAAGTAAAAAGGATTTTGACTAAGAAATTCTGGAAGTATAGTGTATTGATGGAAGAATTTTATACAATTATGGATAATGAACAAACATTAAGACTAAAGTCTTAACTTTTTAGATATGTAAATGCATTTACATATGTACATATATTAAAAAATAAGCACATAAAGTGAACACAATGATGTTATGCATATGATTGACTTAAAAAATATTGTTAAACAGATATATCTTCCACCCAGATATATGTTCAGCGCATACATATCGTCCACACAGACATATCTTCTGCACGTCCGCATAGGCATATCTCTGGGACAACCAACACTTGGTCTAATTTGAACCCTTGTATGAATAATTCATATCATCCAACCTGAAGCAATGCTACACTTTTCAACTTTGCACTTCCAATAGTTCCATCGCAAAGATTCTGATCAGCGATGTAATTTGCATGATAGTTGACTGATTTATGCCAATTTTATTTTGTAAGATTCCCCCAATCGTGCTGAGTGTTTTCTATGACCATATCTCTGCACTCTGCACTAGTAAATGAGTTAAATGTTCAATCAATAAGCTAGCATCAATGGGAAGCAATGTAAATTCTTTGCAGTGAAAACATTTTGCATAAAACTTTGTAAAAAATAAGCAAAAAGGTAAATTGTTCAATGTGGAATAAAACTTAGTAAATAAGTGAAGTGTTCAATGTGGAGGTTAGCATATGCATGAACCAATGTAAATAAGTGAAGTGTTCAACAACGAGATTTGCATATTTGGGAAACATCGTAAAGTGTTTTGGAGGTTAGGATGTGTGAGAACCAATGCAAAGTATCCTCGTGTTAGAATTGCGGGAAGTAGAGTGGGTAGAGTTCTCAGGACAATAGAAAAATAGTGAAACTTAATATAACCAAATGGAAAGGTAAGATAAATTGGTGTTGAGATTAAATGTCATGCCAACAACCTATAAACATGAATAGTTAGAAAACAGTAACATCAAAGTCTTTTAACTATTTAGATATCTCGATGCACTTAGCTATATACACATATTAAAAAATAAGTATATAAAATGAACAAAATGCTTTTATGCATATGCTTAAATTAAATTTTTTTGTTAAACATATATATCTCCTGTACAGATATATCTTCGACATAGACATATCGTGCACACAGATGTATCTTCTGCACGTTCGCATAGGAAAAAATTAGTCTAACTTGACCCTTGTGCGGGTAATGCATATCACTCATTGTCTTGCGCTACCACACTTTTCAACTTCGCACTTACAATAGTTCCATAGCACAAATACTGACCAATGATGTAATTTGCATGATAAGCGGTTGTTTATGACAAGTTTGTATTCTAGGACTCCATCAGTTGTGCAGAGCATTTTGTTATGACCATATCTACACACTTTGCATTAGTAAATAAGTGATATGTTCAATCAGGAACTTAGCATATGTTAGAAGAATTGTAAATTATTTGTAGTGAAAACACTTTGCATAGAACTTTGTAAAAGATAAAGAAAAAGGTAAATTGTTCAATGTGGAATAAAACTTAGTAAACAAGTGAAGTGTTCAGTGCGGACGTTGGAATATGCCGGAAGCAATGTAAATAAGTGTTCAATGGGGAGGTTAGCATATGCGAGAAGCGCTGTAAAGTGTTTGGAAGTTACAATGGGCAAGAACCAATGCAAAGTATCTGCACATTAGAATTGCGAGAAACAAAATGGGTAGAGTTCTTCACACAATAGATAAATAATGAAACTTAACATAACCAAATGAAAATGTAAGACAATGTTGATGCTGAGATAGAATGTCGTCCCAACAATCTGGAAAAGTTGATAGCCAACAAACATTAACATCACAGTGTTAGTTTTTTAGATATCTCAATGCACTTACGTATATACATATATTAAATAATAAGTATATAGAGTGAAGACAATGCTTTTATGCATATGCTTTACTTAAAAAATATTGTTAAACATATATATCTTATGCACAGATATTTCTTCAACACAGACATATCGTTCACACAGATATATGTTTCGTACGTGCGTACAAGCATATCTCCAGTAGAGCCAACACCTAGTCTAATTTGAAGCCTTGTGCACATAATACAATAATTCATCGTCCCAAAATGCAGTTTCATATATACATATATTAAAGAATAAGTATATAAAGTAAACAAAATGCTTCTATGCATATGCTTAACTTAAAAAATATTGTTAAACATATATATCTCCTGCACAAATATATCTTCAGCACATACATGTCGTCTGCACATATATATGTTCCACACGTTGGCACATGCATATCCCCTGCACAACCAACACTTAGTCTAATTCGAACCCTTGTGCGGATAATCCATAGAACCCATCGTGTCGAACTATCGCACTTCACAACTCCATAGTTTCAATAGTTCCATAGCGCGGGTTGTAAACAATGATGTACTTTTCATCATAGCTGAGTTATTTATGGCAATTTCATATTCTAAGATTACACAACTTTCTCTCTATACTTAGTTGAATTTATTTTAAGTAACATTGTTTATTATAAAAAATAAGTATACAAAGAGAACGATGTGCTTTTATGCATATATTCAACTTAAAAAATATTATTAAGTTGAATTTATTTTAAATAACAATGTTTTTTTATAAAAAATGAGTATGTAAAGGAAACAAAATACTTTTATGCAGATGTTTAACTTTAAGAATATTGTTGACTTGAATTTATTTTAAGTAGGATATGCGCAAATAAACCATATAACCGTTACACTTGCATATGCAAATATCAATACCTGTGCATTTCTGCACAACACAGAGCTATATCTTTCACATTTGTTTTCGTTAGGTATTAAAACACTCGTGATTTGACTAAAATATGTTTAACACCTCTTCTTCACTATAGATGAGGGGCCTTTTTTTTATTATCATTGGCTTGCCCATTTTAAATCAGATATGATTTCAGAATTGGTTGAATTGTTTTCAAAACTAGATCACCAACCCCAGTTGAAATAGGATCTCAAACTCCTAATACATCAAACTATGATTTGTTTGAACCAAATATGCCATCTAGTGAATGGTTCTCTACTTGAATTGCTACATTGTAACACTTTTACAAGTTAATCCATGAAGTTTGTCCTTTTAATTTTGCCTTAACTACTCATGACATCTATGAGAATGGAACTCCTAGTGCGAACTTCCATGAGCTTATGGTCGAGGCCACTCCCCTATAGTTAACCTTGATTTGGATATAATGAATATTAAGGTCCATATTAGGTCAGAGTTCCTATCATTACTAGTAAGAGATGAAAAAAAGTTTGAAAACAAATTGGGTTCAACTGTACTCAATGTTGACATCCTACCTTTAAATAGACAGCCTAGGATGTGACCATTCCTTCACATTACTACTACCAATGGATGAGTTTAATAATGTGCCAATGATTTGGTCCTTTTCTTAGTCATCCTTATAACAAATAGTTGATCCAATAACTTTAATAATTTACTCATAATTCTCTTCATCAACAATAGCATTCAAAGCATTCAACTAAGCAATTAATTTTTCCTTTAATCTCTTCATAGGTTAGTTTCATTGTCAAGTAATGCTTCTGCACTTTAGACACATGTTTCTTAGTGTGTTTGATTGACGGGTCTGCTCAAATGGAAATGTGCACTTTCTTATACAACTATTCAATGTTTTAGGCTCTATACATTTCTTAATATAGGAAGAAAATTGGGATTGACCCTTTAGAATTTCAATATGAATAGCCACCAGACCAAGAATGGCATTGTTTTGATTGTTTTGGTTTGTGCAATACAAGCATCTTCTTTAGTCACTTGGGAGGAAATGTGTTTTTGTGAAGATCCTCTCTCCACCATGCCTTTTTCATTGCTCAACATTATTTCATTGCTCAACATTATCCTATATCTATGTTTTTGTGGCAGAAGAGACATTAACTACCTTTATCATGGCCAAATGCTACTTTTATCATGATCAAATTGTGATGCCTTTTTAGAATTCCCACTGTCGAGATGATGGAACATCATTAAACTTGGTCAAAAACTTAATTTTTAAGGTCCTATGCCCATCGAGGTTTGAACTTGGGTCATTAATATGGCAACATTCCTTCTCAACCTCTAGATCACAACTCAATGGATATGCATGCACTTAAACTTTGTACTGTAATGGAATTTAAATAAATTGTAGTCTTTTGATGTTTTTCAATACCTAAGAATGTTAGAATTGAATGTTTAATTGTATGCATGGTTGACATCATCCTCTTCATTCATATAGAGACCACCAACTAGTGGCATAAAATCGTTTCTTGACCAAATTGGTCGAGTTTTGGTTGAATTTTTCAACTTTCTGTCAAACTCTCCAAGTCTTGGCAACTCCAAGAAATCCCTAGAGACATAAAAAATCTCTTGTTAACCTAGACACATGATAATTTTGTCAAGATGATCCTATAATGCTATGGGTTTTTACCTTCTCTTTTTAAGATTTCATTATATCTTAGGATGTGGAAGAAACACATTTTTTTGCATGATGTAAATTAAAACATTTTCAATTGATTAACATAATTTTCTTGTGACACATACAATTGTTGTTTATCATATATTTGTAGTTTGGTACACATATAATATATATGGATCGAGAGGAGTCGTTGTGATGTGAATCTTTAATTATGCCTTGTAAATGCTTTAGGTTGTCCAATGAAAGAAATAGAGGGACCCCTAGTCTAACAGGGACCCCTAGCTACATAGAGACCCTTAGTCCGACATGGACCCCTATCTCGTTATGGACCCCTAGTTCAACAAGGAACCCTAGTCAGGTAGGGGCAACTAGTCATGCAAGGGAGTTTAGTCAAACAAGGAGATCTAGTCAATATAGAAGACTGTCAAATTCTTCTAGATCTAGTGAGGTTGGAGACCAAGGTATATATGTTTAAATGCACATGTTAAATTGTGTGCATACTTGCATATTTTTCTTGTTTTCATAAGTTTTGAAATTGATAAAATTCATTGTACTTTATGAATTTATTTTCAGATGCATCATTCTATATATCATCACGAGAAAGACCATCGCGAGAGAGAGCACAACCATTTGCGGGTGATGCTTGAGTTGGTCCATTTCATGATAGATCAATGCGATTTTTTGCTAGTGATGATTTTGGGGCAAGTTTGAACATACATTCCCCCCTGTTGCATAATTATAAGGCACTTTTGGTCTTCTGGTGTACTTGGAAGGAATGTCTTGTCTGACTATTAAAAATGAAAATGACAATGATGGGAGTGTGTGACAAAAAATTTAATTATAAAAATCAAAATTAATTAGATATGAAGTTTGACGGCTAGGAGAAAGAATAAGATAGAGAATAGGTAGAACAATTGTGAGAGTATGGAAGAGTGAAGAGGAGAATTGGTTTGTTGGGCAATGAGAATAGATTTGAATGGTCCTAGAAATATGAAGGGGGAAGAGAGGATTTATATTAATATGTTTTCCCGTTAACTATGTTTTTCATTTTTCCATTTGTTTTTTCTTCTTGTGGATTTTTAATTTTCCCCTTTTAGATTTTGTATGTTCAGATGAGAAAGAAGGAGATTTGTGCAAAGAACAAAAATCTGTTGAAAAATTTCATAGCTAATGGAGTCATGGGGACGATGGTGACCAAGGAGAAGGATGTAGGTAGGTATTTATATACAAGTTACAACCTTATAACACAATGCTTAAGTACATTAGCTAATCCACATTAACCATAGATTATAAAATCACCGTGCACAAAATTTTTGAAAAATAAATAAATCAGAGAGCTCACATTGCTTCAAGACCAAGTGCATTTACTTTGCACCAGTCCTAAATCATTTCCATTTCCTTCTAAATTCACGAAAAATCAATGCCCCAAAAGTGATTGGGCCTTCTTCCATATTACCTAGATTTTCAAAACAAAGTGTGGAACTATTGTGAATATGGACCCGCGGAAGCATAGCATCTCGCGAGCATATATTTCCTCCACACAACGATAAAAAATAGAGAAAGTATTCATTATGCATGTCACATCCCTACGCCCATTTCCAAGGCACCAAACCAACACGTATGCACACTTGAAGAACATGCTGGTAGAAAAATCCTATGTAGAACCACGAAGGTGCATACTGCAAGTTCCAACCTACAAAAGCATTGCAATGCAAGCATGCCAGAGAATTGGTAACAATTCTCTGCACAAAAATTGAAAACAGACGAAATTTCCACTGTGCCAGGAAAAAAAACTGTACAAGCACGAAAGACACAACTATGCGGGATGCAAACAAATCGTCAAAGCAAATGAATGATATAATTGTTACACTTGCATGTGCGGATATCAATACATGTGCATTTTTGCACAACATAGAGCTATATCTTCCACACTTTTTAATTTCATATAGGTACAATGGTCGCATAAGAAAGACCTAGTCTATTTTAAATACATTTGCAACGAATCTATACAAGTCACCAGACCGTAGTGGACTGTTGCACTTCCGGATTTCCAATACTTCCACTCAAGGATTTAAAATGCATTGGAATAGTAGAAAAAAACGATTGCTAGAAGCCATATCTTCTATAATTGGGGATTTGGCAGAGGCCAGTTCACACAGGCATGGCGCCCATACAAGTAAGGCTTAGTTTATTGTCAACACTTGTGCACAAAATTCATAGAACTCATCACACCAGCCTAGTGCACTTCTAATACTTCAAACAATTTCCAAACGATGCTTTATTTGCAACCTATCCAAGAAAGCAAAACTTGCATGTTAATTGATTTATTGTATATGTAAATCTAGGATTGATGGAAATGAGGAGCAAGAAAAGTTATTATAGTTGCTATATGTTCACAGTTCTATTCGGTTGGTAATTGCATAGAAGTTATTGAACTGGGACACAACAATATAAATTGTTTATTTAGAAATCCTGACATCCACATTGTCACCTGGAACATATCACCTGGAACATGAATTAACTATGGAAACTATCTTATCAAGTGTTCACGGGTTTAAAATGCATTGGAATAGTTGAAGAAAACAATTGACTGAAGTGGATGGAAAGAACAATCTAGAAACGGATATGGTGTGTTTAGAAAGAACTGGAAAAAAAAAATATGAAAAGTTTATATAGTTCTTCCAGATTTGTAATAATTGAATTGAAGCTGGAAACTTTTTCACAATGTCTACAATATATAAATCATAGTGAAACAACTCAATTGACTATGCACAAATAGTTTGTCTATAAAAATTCAATACAAGGATAGCACAATGTTAACAATGGGCAGTAGATACTTTGGATCCAAAGTGCATATACAATGCAGATGCTACTGATCGTATGAGAACTACATATATAACATTTATATACAATGTATATATTGTATGCATCTACATTTAGATCAATTTAATAAACAATTAAATAATGGTTCTACTTTATGTCCAAAGAAATAGAAAACAATACATAGAACTCATTGCAGATGCAACATGACATTGTTTTTTTTTACTGTCTATGTGACATGTGGAGCCACATTGTATTGCTCAATGTAAATTTTCCATGCACTCGAGAATAACATGGCATATAAACAATACTTGGTTTTTTTTTGCAAACATATTTCATATGGAATTTCTCTCAAGCCAAAAAGCAGATCACGTGCAAGAGAATTGCATATTGCATAGACAGATGGAAATGGAGTGGAATATGCATTTGATAGTATCAATGTACCTTGAACCTATTTGGACCTGTTTACACAACCAAAACTTCAATAATTTAAACTGTGTGTGTGTGTTTAAATAATATTGCATACAAAATTTACAGATAGACTTGTGAATCTATACTTACAGCTTTTGTTGATGCAGTTAGTTTTTCCAGATCTTTGACTGCTTTTCTTGTCAGTTGCATCATAACTATCGATTGTGTTGTGCAGAACATGTTTGTTTTGCATCTCTTGTCCTAGTTATATTTTTACGTGGTGTTCATATGTCTCGAACATCTGCAATTGATATAATTTTACTTAAGATATATTAGCATATTAATGATAAATCATTGATCATGGAAAAGCATGGCGTTGCCTTGTCATTTTGTTTGACTATTCAGGTCCTCTATCCAAAAAATATTCGGACTTGCAGAGCTACATAATCGTATAGGAATCACACAGAATAAGCAATATGAACAATAGTTTCGATATATTTTTTGGCCAACTGCACAATTTACATTCTAGTATACATACATTTCCAATTGTTGCTATTGCACATTGATACTTGCTTCACATGTCATTGTTTCTGTTGCACTTGGATTTGCAACATTCGTTGCTTCGATTCCAGGTATTGCTACTTTGCTTCAATTGAACATAGCAATTTCCAAATTGCATAGCCACCAGAACCTATTTATTTGTGAACCACACTTGGATATTTCCATTGAAAATGAATGATATACATTGCAAACATAAAGCCCCACCCTCTATATTCCCTTTTTCATATGGTATTGCCATATTTAAAATATACTTCTACCAATTTGCAATAGTCATTGCATTGCCTACAAGACCAAGTGTCAGATATTCATGTAAGCAATGCAATGCATTCTGGTCACCACTTTTCATTACATTGCAAAAGGATTGCACAATGTAAAGTCTCAAGGATTTTTCATCGAACTCTGTCGCTATCAAATAGCAAAGTGCTTCGAAAAAACTATAACTGCAATTAGACACGATAGGAATCGCTCTACTCAATCCATAAGAATGCATCTTGTCCATATTACATTTCCAATAGTATTCGAGGTTTTTGCACATCAGTGACAAGCAAATATTAGGTTGTCCAAGATTGCATCTGGCTAGTTTCTTGTAAATAAATGGTTCATAGTGACCCCTAACATGATTTGAATCATGAAACAAGATGCAATATGGATTTGCATTTGTATTTCTGTTGAAATGCAAATACTTTGTTTTCCTTGTTAGTGACCAAACTGCAATGGATATATTTAACCATTTTGCTAACCATCGTATGCAAAATGTATCTCCCCATAGCCCTCTCTCATTGTCATTTAGATTTGAAGATGCAAACAAACGCATTTTCAACAGATATATGTCAATGTCATGAATCCCATGCAATTCATACAAGAAATTGGATCCTAGCTCAAGCTCATATGATTCCAATGCTTCTTTATATCCATTGTCCAAACAGACCAAAAAATGATCTATTAATCCATTTCACAATTCAATGGAAGAGTAGCGGAAATGTAGAAGGATGTGTAATGCATCAAACAAACAATTCCCGGGACTATATGTAAATGCATCCAATCTAAAAAGACCATTTATATGTAGAACATGGTCAATATTGCCATGGACAATGCACTACCCATTGTTTTCATAGTTTTCAACATCTATTGTATCTTCCATGTTGCATTTTGTGTCATTCAGATGATGCTTAGGCTTTGTCTATAGCATTGACCAACCAAAAAAACATAAAATTCTAAATACAATCTCAAAGTAGCATACCTTATTTTTGTTTGTGTTTAACTTTGATTTTCTTTGATACATATAGTTTTTAAAATAGTCCTTGACCAATTTAACCAACCCCTGAAAAATAAAAATAATAAGCAACTACCAATTTTCCTTGGCATACATGGTACACCCCAAAAATATTTCATTTTACGGTTTGATCGAGCAATACATGCAGTAAAAAAAAAAAAAAACCCGGTTTGCTTAAACATTACACTAATGTCATTGCAAATTTCAATGAAACGAAGTAACTACATAATGCATGAACAATAGATTATCAAGCAACAACAATGGACTATTTTGCAACAAATAGCAATGGCGATGTCATATATAAAAATTAGCAGTATTTCTATGTATTAGATTCAACTATGTCCATCGATGCAACACATATTAAAAACAAGCAAAGAAACTAGTTGCACGCATTTGTTAGACACATAAACTAGTTTGGAAAACCACTGGATAAAAGAAATCCACTACATAAATACTTTCAGCATCTCCAGTAACTATTACGGGGGTACTTCCCGGAAAAATAATACTAGATGCTATAAAATCTTCGCCCATGTTTTGAAAATAGACCAAGTGTTTAGTGTACTAGAGGCATAGTTGTGCAGAGCATGAAAATATGACCATAGCAAAAACTTTCGTCCAACCTCAAAAGCCACTGAGTAAAAACGCTTTTGACTAGCAAATTGTCCAAAGATAAATCCATCACAGAGATGAGATTTCCCAAGGCCAAGAGCAAGATGTGAATTCGCTAAAATGGCTTTTGCACATATATAATCTTCCTTTTAAATAGTAATGAACACAATAAAAAACCATCAAGCAGTCCACAGAACCAACACATTTGCTTCACACCGCTTCTACATGTCTGTCATTTCCTTCTAAATGGTAGCAAATCAATTTACTATAAATCAGTGACCTATCTTGCAAATTACTTCGCTCGTCACAATCACCAATGCGGAATGATTTGAAATGCAAAGGTGCGAAAGTGAAACAATGCGTGAGGATAATGTGTGTCAGTTCTCCGCACAATGCTTAAAATAGACAGTCTTAAATAAACCAAGTATAGTTATGTGGATTGCAGAACTATCGAAGCATCCAAGCACGACAATGCCATACCATAAGCAATATGAAATCTCGGTACAAGCGTTGAAAGAATGGATTCTTCTAATGAGGATTCAAAATAGTCTGAGAAATCACTTTGCAAATCACATGCCCGCAAATAGCATCGTCATATCACATTAGCAAAAGAACCCACACAAACTAAAAAAAACAACAGGAATAAAGTCATCACAACAATTTAAAAAAAAAAAATAATAATTCAAAGAGCTCACATTGATTCACGACCAAGTGCATTTACTTTGCACCAATCCTAAATCACTTCCCTTTCCTTCTAAATCCGAGAAAAATCAATGCCCCAAAAGTGACTCAGACTTCCTCCATATTACTTAGCTTGTCACAACAAAGTGCAGAACTATTGCAAATGCAGACCCATGGAAGCATAACAATTTACAAGCATGTCTTTCCTCCACACAACAGTCGAAAATACAAGTCTTTATTATGCTCGTCGCGTACCTGCACCCAATGCCAATGCACACAACCAATAGTTATGTGCACTCGAAAAACATGATGGTAGAAAAATCCTCTGGAGAACCATGAAGGTGCAGGACTACAAGTGCAACGTGCAAAAGCATCGCAATGCAAGCATGCTAGAGAATTGTTAACAATTCTTTGTACATTAATTGAAAATAGACCAAATGTCCATTGTGCCAGGCAAAAAAATCGTTCAAAGTACGAAAGACACAACTATGCGTGATACAGACAAATCATCGAAGAAAAAGTCTCTGCACATAAGTAGTAGCGCATTGCAGATCACAATATTGAACATCTGCTGTACATGAATCCTGTTTTTAGATTGGATGACATTTTTCATATACTCTTGCAAAATATTTGTTTCATGCATTCCACATCTCCCTTCTGTTTCCGTTACTCTTCATTGAATTGTGAAATCGATCAATATATCATTTCTTTCTTTGCCTCAACAACAAAGATATATGCATTGCAATGATATCAATAAATAAATCAGAGACCTCACATTGCTTCAAGACCAAGTGCATTTACTTTGCACCAGTCCTAAATCACTTCCATTTCCTTCTAAATCCAAGAAAAATCCATGCTCTAAAATTCATTGGGCCTTCCTCCAAATTACCTAACTTGTCATAACAAAGTGCAGAACTATTGTAAATACAGGCCCGTTGAAGAATTGCAGCTCACGAGCATGTCTTTCCTCCGCACAATGGTCGAAAATAGAGAAAGTATTTTCTATGCCCACCATGTACCTACCCCCAATGCTAACGCACACAACCAATATGTATGCGCACTCGAAAAACATGGGCGTAACAAATGCTTCCGCAGAACCACAGAGGTGTGGAACTACACGATGAAAACTGACATAAATTCTCCGCACAAGCATTTAAAATACACAAGTGTTGTTTTCAGTAGCCATATGCCTTTACAAAGTACACATCTTCACAATACATAACTAAACCTACTACATGCATATGTACATAACAAAATCCTTCCCGCAACCTTAGAAACCACATGCCTTGCCACAATTCATATTGTAGAACTATTGCAAATGCCAACACGTGAAAGCACCACAATGCAGGGATCCCCGACAACCGGTATCATTTTTCTGCACAACAATTGAAAATAGAACAAATGTTCATTTTGCTAGGAAAAAACATGCACAGAGCACCGAACATATAGCTATGCCAAGTGCACACAAATTGTCAAAGAAAAAGCATCCGCACATAAGCAACAACGCATTGCACAACGAAATATTGACCATCTTCTACAGAGAAATCATTTTTGAGATCGGCTAAATCTTTTCATATACTCTTGCACTCTTTGTTTGATGCATTCCACCTCTCCCTTGTAGTTCCATTCCTCTTCCATTGAATTGGGGATTGGATCAAAACTCGTGGCTGTAGTCGCAATATGTCTTTGCACAGAGTGGAGGTGCGGAAGACATAACTACACCAAGTACCTGCATATGTTCATAGCAAAAGCCTCCAGACAACATGGGAAAGATCCAGGGTCTAGAACTATTGCAAGTGACAATGTGGAAAAACACTGCAATGCAAGCATGCAAAAGAATTGGTAACAATTGTCTGCACAAGAATTGAAAATAGACCAAATGTCCACTGTGCCAGGAAAAAAACCTATACAAAGCATGAAAGACATAGCTATGCAACATGCAGACAAATCGTCAAAGAAAAATTCTCCACACATAAGAAACAACACATTGCACATCGCAATATTGAACATATGTTGCACAAGAATCCTCTTTTTAGTTTCGATGATTTTTTTCATATACTCTTGCAAAATAGTTGTTTCATACAGTCCACGTATCCATTCCATTTTCGTTACTATTCCATTGAATTGCAGAATGGATTAATATATCATTTCTTGCTTTGCCTCAACAACAAATATATACACACATTGCAATGATATCAATATGAACTAGGACCATATTTCTTGCAACAATTGCATAAGATTCCTAACATTAAGACATATATTTCGAAAAAATGCAGCTATCTACATCTTCAAATGTAAATGAAAATGTGGAAGACATAATTGCACTAAGTTTTGGCATATATTCATCGCAAAAGCACATGGAAAACATGGAAAAAATCCATTGTCCAGAACTATTGCAAGCATCAACGTGTGAAAGCATCGCAATGCAGAGATGTCGCAGAATTGGTATCAATTATCTGCACGGGAATTGAAAATAGACCGAATGTTCATTGTGCCAGGAAAAAACATGTACAAAGCACAAAATAAACAACTATGCAGGATGCAAAAAAATCCTCAAATCAAACGTCTTTGCACATAGGCAACAATGCACCGCACATCGCAATATCTTTTGAAAAATGTAGCTATCTGCATCTTTAAATATAAATGAAATTCAACGAGAACTATCAACACATACAATTTTGCATATGATGAAATGCAAGACCATTAAATAAAACACCAGATATAACTCCAATAAAACACAACACTTGCACTATGCATGAAGCATAAACTATTAGACAACAAGCACACACAAACTAATTGCACTTGTCTAACAAACATAAGTGAATATCCATATCTGCAGACACAAAATAAGAATCAATTTCTAATCTTCCTTGCCATATAACATGCAATGCACATGATTTCTTACCCTCCCACATAGATATGTAGAATCCTAACACCGCAACTTCTGCAACTCGCAACACACAACACACAACACACAACACACAACACACAACACTTGAATATTGACAACGACTTCGTCTTTCTTAACGCCTTTTTTTTTCCTATTAACCTTTAATTGTCTTCATTGTGCACACTTTCTGTAAGAAATCTTGACCCGCTTAAATTGCCTCTGCAAACAAACAAAACAATAAATTAGCCCCCACTTCTATATCACACATAAAACACACCATAACAAAAAAACATTCTACTCCACCATTCCAACTAGTAACAGACCAGAAGTAACTGCACTACGCACGAGGGTTTTTTCCTGTACACCTTTAACTGTTTTTTGCCTACAAAATTTCTGTAACAACCCCTGACCCTCTTAAATTGCTTTGAAAAAACAAAATAGTAATCAACTCCCAATTCTCTTTCACATACACAACACACCCAAAAAATATTACAACCCACCATTCCATCCAGTAATAGAACATAGGTAACTGCACTATGCATGAGAGGAACTACTTGCACTTGTATGAAAACACATAAATTCATATGCAACCAAAATGGGTCAAAGCAAGATAGTAGACGCACAATATTTCCTACCCTTTGGCATAGATTTGTAGAAGCCCAAATTCATGTCTAGTAAGTTTCTAGTTGCAACACTTGCAACTTCTGAAGAGCCTCGTCTTTCTGGCTCATAGCACACTATATCATGATAAAACACAAATAAATCAACAATTACTTTGAACAAACAAACTCAATTAAAACTCCTTGCAATCCATAAAATACCCTACACATAATCATGTCATAGACTACGCAAAAATCTATATATATTTATTAAAATATGTCTATATATTGTATAATAATAAATACATTTGCATATTCTCTAGCCTACAACTTTCAATGTCCCCATTCAACAATTGACACAATGGCAAGCTTCGGAAACCGAGATTGTCTCAGAACTTTGACAGTCGTACCGACACCCCTTCCAACCATGCGCTACAACTACATAATTGAATTGGTTATTAAATTGCCACTGTCGGCTCGACAATAAGATCTTGTTTTGAAGGACCAATTAGAAGCCAGGAAATAAAATTGATCGCTCACAACAAATTTAAACTATGTAAAAAAGAAAGAAATTTTTAGCCAATGCAAAAACAAAATCATGTTCAATGCAATATCGATTACTATAGTCTCAGGCCTTCGACACAGATTAACAAGAATAATAGACTTGGTGATCTTAATTAACAATTTTTTTTAGTTGTTGTTTCTATAGATCTCACCTAGCTCTAATCATATATATATTAGCCTAAATAATCAGGGATGAATGCAATCATGTTAGATTTGCATATCCCTAGAGGACCATAAAACAAGTAAGCTCTACTCCATACTCATATAATTTTTTATAGATTTTATAGCCTTAATATCGACCCTACAGGTTAGAGAGGAAGCCATTAGTGGATAGAATCCTTAATGCAACTTTTGCCCGAGGTTTCACCTTTCCCAGAGCATTTTTGGAGGGCCTCGCATGACACCTAGCATGCAACATGCGAGGCCACGCTAGACAACAATGGCTCAACAAGCAAGGCACTATCAAAATTCTAGAAAAGGGGAGTTACGAGGCGAAGGGCGAGAGATGAGTTGTATCTTAGTGGTAATATCCTAGGAACTCACATCATTCGATTTTATAGTGGCTTCTAGAAGATCTAGAAGCCTCCTCCAAGAGCTATATAACAAAGGAAAGACTTGGACAAGGGGAGTGTTAAGAACCAAATATCAATATAGCATAGGAAAACCTCAAAAAAAGTACTCAACGCCTTGAAAAAGAGATAATTTTAGATAATAAGCCTCTTCGAGGGGGCAACCTCCTTTTACCCCACTTAACTGTTCCAGTACAAGATGATTCAAAATGAAAATGTCTCCTTGGTATATATAGGAGTCTAGGAGGTATAATTACAACTAATGGCCTAAAGCCGACATAAATAAAATAACATTACTAATATAATATGCCCCAATTAATGGGTAATGAGACAATATTAGGGCTTAACATGCCCCTCCCCTTGAGACTAGTGTTGTCTGCAAT
>SNQJ01S0048007.1:49772-66818 GCA_010110895.2 Picea sitchensis
AAGTTCAAGTACAAGGTGATTCAAGATGAAAATGTCTCCTTGGTATATATAGGAGACTAGGAGGTATAATTACAACTAATGGCCTAAAGCCGACATAAATAAAATAACATTACTAATATAATATGCCCCAATTAAGGGGTAATAACCCAATATTAGGGCTTAACAGGGAGGAAGAATTCAATAGCAAAGTTATGCTACCAAACTACATAATTATTCAACTAGAAGTCATTGAAGCCTAGCATGACCAAGGAGCTATAAGGAGAAGCAAGGAGCAAGGAGATTGAAGGAGTCTACATCAACACTTAATGTATGTAATTGTGATGTAAGTTTCCATTTATAATTAATAAATCATTTGGTTTTCCCCTATGAATGTTTGAAAATGAATATAAAATGTTTAGATCTTATTCATATTGTTATAGATCTGGTTGAAATGTATTTAGATCTAGGATTCTAATCCTAAATAGAAAGGTAGAGAGGATTTTTTGTGTCTTTTGTATAGATGAAGCAGGTTGTGAAGCTTGGAGCAGGAACTCTAGGACTACAACATCCAGAAGATACGAAGGAAAACCTCTTGAAAGGTATGCAAATCTTCTTCGTTCTACAAGATCATAGTGAATCCATATCTTTGAATCAAGATCTAAAAAATCCTTTAGAAGTCTCTCCCCTCCTGTCTAGGATATCTAGGCTTATCGTAGGGAGATCTTACTAATCTATTCAGTGAGATCCTTGTGAGAATTTTTCCCATAACAGATTGGCGACTCCACTAGGGAGAATCTGTTCTTTTTTAATCTCTTTTCCTCGCTTTGCCTCTATTTTTGTGGTTTGAGTCTTTTTCTCTTCCATTAAGGGTTTCAGGTCCTAGATCCAATAGATCTGAAAGGACTGGTTTAGATCTGAAGATCTAAAACATTCCCTTCCCTCTCAAAAATTCAAAATTTTGATAAGCCTCGCCTGTTAAACCACTTCTGTCCCGCGAGGCCCCCTTGCATGTTGACTCACCTGTGTCCCGTGAGGCCCTCCTATATATACATTTTTGTAGTGCTTATCCCAAGTCTATACAATTTGAGACCTCCTATGAGCTTGCAGAGCTCTGCAATATCCTGTCTGAGTGTCTTGGTATCCTTGCTACAGAAATTGGCTCATCACATTGATCATTTTCAATGTTGTTGTTGAGTAGATTTGCGTGAAAGGATTTGATTTGTTTGGATAGTCTTCTTTTTGCTGTCTAAAATTTCCACTTTCAGATCTTAGATCTCAGAAGTTGAACTCAGAGTTCAATAGATTTGAAGAGATCTAGAAGCTTATGTCATAGGTTGCATGTTTAATTTCATATGACCTTTGTGTATCACTAGATCTCCCCTCCCATGTAAGTTTTTTAGTGTGATAATTGTAGTGACATTAGAACAAGCTGATCTAGCCTTCTTCCTGATATCCTATAATTTGTTTGCTTGTTGTTTTTGTTTTTTCCTTGTTTGCATTGGTCTTTCTTATTGAGGTCAAGATTGTTCTATATTGCAAATTAAAAATAAAATTGCATGCTTAATTTTATTTTGAAGCATTAGTGTTGTGAGTGTCATAGAAGAACTGGTAGCTCTTGGATATTTTGTGTTTGATTGGAGGATTGCTTTTAGTATTAAAAAGAAAAAGGAAAACCTCTCTATCCCTCCCATAGCTAGCTTTCATTGAATTGAAAGATTTTTCACTTGCATATTTGCATTGTTTGGTTGGGTCAAGAGTCCTCACATCATACAAAGTTTCATCCATTACTTGAACCTAAGCAACAACCCATAAAAAGAATCACTTAATTTAAAATTTATTAGATGTTTTCTTTGATAACAAACCAACATTAGATAGTTTTAGGGCCTTGGATTAGGATTGGAGAGTAAACTCTCCAAGGCCATTAAACTCAACCTAGAATTCATTAAAGAGTGTATAAATCCATTCTCGCAATTGGTGTGTCGGGAAGTTCTTCTAACACAAGAGTCAAGCACGAGGTCGCATCGAGGCAAGTAGGGAGATTACCCCTCTCTTCTTGCTTTGGTGTTTGTGATATCACTTCGATCGTTATGCATGCGAGGGTTCTGTTGGGTCACACCTTCAGAGATTCGAGCTTAGCTACCCTGCCCTTACGTGCGATCAAACTTACGATTGTTCGCCCGAACATCGATTGTTAGGCGATAACCTTAGTGGATTTTCCTAGGGATCCACATAGGTGACTGCATGTGGGGCGCACTTGTAGTACATGGGGCATATGTTCTTTCATAGTCCCAGATCCCCAAAGGGTGACCGCCTTATTAAAGGGTACTTATATCGGTCAGGGTTGTTTCACGTTGATCATCGTAATTGCTCCTCACACCTTCGCTAGTCAATCTTATGGGAACTTCATCTTCCCCACTAGGTTGGTTTTCGGAAGGCCCCTGAGCTAATTGGTTTGCTTGTTGTTTCCTATATTTTATTAGGGGTGTGCTCTTTGAGTCTGAGTCTAGGTTAGCCATAGGTTGATTGTTGTTTGTTAATTACATATACTTTTCACCGTGGCTTAACTATTGCACCAGTCCCGTTGATTACGAGGACTAGAGCCTATTACAGAGGTGGAACTGCCTCCGAAGTAGTGCCATATCTGTGAAAAAGACTTTGAAGGGTCATATTTATGGTTTGATGAAGCCGGTTTAGTTGAGGTATAAGTGATCGAAGAATGTCCTCCACCCAACTTCAACCCACCTTTAACTGAACCAGATGCCCCTTTACTGGTCCAAGTGAGGGACATTTTTAGTGAGCCTTTTTCATTATTTAGTCATCCTCCTACCATGTCTGGACCTAGTGATTCATCCAGTGTAGCCGAGATCCTAATTCCATCCTCAAGTGGGTTTAGGGGAAACTCATCTGAGGGAATCTCAGTTGTGTCCTCATTGCCACCCCTTAGTGCCATTGGATCTTCACCATCCATACCTTTTGTTTTTGGTTCCTCCATGTGGTAGACATCGTCTATATAATCAAATCCATATGTTAGTATACCTAGCGTGCACATCCCATCCCTTCTACTTCCATGCCCACTTCCCGATTATTTTCCAGTGGGGGGGAGAACTTTGGTTTCAACATGGGAAGTGGAACTCCTTCCACTTCCGCCAAACCAACGAGAAACCTGACATCATTAGGTGCAAGTGTACCTTTTTGATGGAGTATGACTAGTGGTTTTGGGTTGTCCCTAGTCAACCTGAGGGCAATGGTACTTCTATTGGTTTTCCTTTGCCATGGGTCAACACACCTTTCCATGGGGGCATATCCCTTGGGGAAAATTGGAGAATTCCCTTTTTCCATACATCTTGTCCTGGAGGTTTCTTCCCCAAGACTAGCACTGGGAACCCTTTTCTTGGAGGGTCCATTTTCCCCCCTGGGATATTTTTTGGTGGCAGGAGTAGTCATGATCCTGCCAGTGCCAAAATCCGTAGGGGAACTCACTCTCCAACCATTTCTCGACCTTCCAGCAACACCAATATATGGGTACCGCAAGGTCCAACTGGGACAACAAAGACTTCACTTCCCTCCCAATCCTAATTCACACTGTTGTCGTTTCTTGCAACGCTTGACTTACCAGATTTGTTACGATTGATGAATGACCCTATTTCCCATGACCCCTTATGGCCAACGATGTCATCAAAACTCTCATCAGAAATTCTAAAGTTTGACGGTAAGCCAGGAGAAGACCCCTCCACACACATCATGACATACCATTTGTGGTGCTTGTCAAATTCTTTAATGGATGATAGTGTGAGATTGTGTATTTTCCAGAGATCCTTGACTGGGGTTGCCACTAAATGGTATATTTAACTGAAAGGTGATTCTTTTAGAAGCTTCAATGATCTGGAAATGGCATTTTTAACCCATTACCAATTGCCTATTCGGTATGAGATAGGAACAAAGCTCTTGACTTCTCTGCATCAAAACAATGCCACCCATATTTTTTATCATATACACAAGTGGCATCGGAGACGTAGAATTATTAAGGCTTAGATTCAGGACAAG
Source organism: Picea sitchensis (assembly GCA_010110895.2). NCBI lineage: Eukaryota > Viridiplantae > Streptophyta > Pinopsida > Pinales > Pinaceae > Picea > Picea sitchensis. The sequence goes on from SNQJ01S0048007.1 coordinate 53,796, forward strand.
ATCCTAATAGAGTGGTTCACCAAGTCCCTCTTACCACCCATTTCCCGGGATGTGGCCATGGTCGGGGTGGCCAATTGATCATAATCTGGACTAGGGGTCAAATTTTAGCCCAAAAATCAAAGTGTTTGGAATCACCTCAAACTGAATAGGTGCGTAGGCCTTGTCATCACGAACCCAATGCCACCCATATTTTTTATCATATACACAAGTGGCATCGGAGACGTAGAATTATTAAGGCTTAGATTCAGGACAAGATCCTAATAGAGTGGTTCACCAAGTCCCTCTTACCACCCATTTCCCGGGATGTGGCCATGGTCGGGGTGGCCAATTGATCATAATCTGGACTAGGGGTCAAATTTTAGCCCAAAAATCAAAGTGTTTGGAATCACCTCAAACTGAATAGGTGCGTAGGCCTTGTCATCACGAACCCAACGCGCTTCGAATGGGGTCAAACAAACATCGAATGAGTGAGATATCACGATTTGTTCGATTTTCCAAACAGGCAAAAAAATGCTCTGTACAGTCCATACAGGTGATGACGTGGCATGTCTATACATGCTGACATGGTAGGGTACAACTCACACGTGGCAAGTGATGTGGCATGATGTTGATTTGGCAGATGACGTGTCAACAATTAATTGGCAAACACGTGGGCGAATAGAATTTTGACATGTGGCATCTTTTGTCAAATGGTATGGTGCCACATGGCCTAGGCGTGGGCTTCCACGTGGCACCTTGCTGTAATGGTATAAGTTTAAAAGATTTATGTGGAGTCTGTGGGAGTCGAACGCCGGACCTCCATGTTTGGGGTAAATCTTTAACAAAGGCCACCCTGCCAACACACCACCCTACCTGTTTTAAAATATATTAAAATTTGCATGATGTATAGTTTGGGCGCTTTCGGGTTGGAGCTTAGCCCCATCCCCTGTTCCTATGCGCCTCCCATGTGACCACTCCATGGAGTTTTGGCGCGTGATTTTTTTTTTTGAAACGGTCCTCCAACCCATGCGCCCACCACTTGTCAATCCCACAAGCGTTCATGCTAACAGAGCCTTTTTATGCGCTGGGACATGGCCATATGGCTCCTCATGTGCCCAACACCTCCGTGGTTTGGGGGATAGGTTCCCTAACCATTCTACATTTTGGTGTGTTTTGTGGAGATGCACGCGTGTGCTGGGTTTAGGGATGAAAAACACCCAGACGCTGGGTTGGACACACAGAAGTGCGTTTTGGCGAACTAGAGACAACAAGCTTGAAGGAGGAAAATGGCAGGAGGCCTAACTTCTTCAGTTTTTGGCCAAATGAGGTGCCAAAAAAGCCCAACTAGGGGTTTTGGGATGTTTTGAATCCATTGGCATAGTTTTCAAAGCCATTTGGAGACTTCTTTTGCAGTTTTTTCTACCTTGAAGTTTCAGGAGCTTTAGGGAGCTTAGGGCCACCATTGATGGAGGTCATGCTCAGATGAGCCCAAGTCTATTTTCTGTGACTGAATAGTCATTTTTGACTAATTGTTATGATATGAACACATTGGGACAGGTTTCAGATCCATTTGAGGACTTTTACAGGTGTTTTTTCCATAAGGAATCTCAAGGAAGCTCAAGGCCACCAGTAGAAGAAGTCATGCCCGGATGAGCCATGGTCCGTTTTCAGAGATCCAATAGTCATTTTTGGGGTTTTTATGTATTTTGAACCCAATGGTATAGTCAGTAAATCCATTGGATTTGAGCAGTAGCTTGTAAAATAATCTTTGACAAACTAATCCCAGAGAGCCTAGTCCATTGATGGAGGCTCAAGGAGATGTAGCCCAGTTGGGGGTGAACTCCTTTATCATCTTGTTATTGTTGTGAGTTTGCTGGTTATTATTTGTTGCAATTCATTTGCTATTGTATTCTTTAAACGACATATTTAACCTTTAAAGAACCTCACACATACACACATAAAAGAAGCCTAAACTTGACACATAAAACCTCTTGCACAACTTTGACATAGAGCAAGGTCCTGGAAAGTTTATTTTAATGGAGTAGAGGGTGCTTTCATAGCAAAATAAGTCAGTGCCCTATTTTCAGATCACCAATGAGGAGCAAGTTATTTTGCATGCCCAACATCTAGATTTGATTTATTATTAGCGGGGTACTTTGTATGATATCATTCCAAATGCTCATCACTCGTCAACTAATCCTTGTCAACCTCACCTAGGTCCCCACGCCGACGGTGTGGTCAGTTCTATCTCCCATGCACCCGCCAACCAGCTAGTTAATCAACTAGGACGATTGTCTATTCAATCACAACTGTCAATTGTTGGCACTAGTGCTCAAACTATTGTGGTCCCTACTCAAACCTATGAGGTGAATTCGGTGTAGTCCACACAATCGAATAACCCTCAGTAACTTGGAGGCAAGAAAAAGTGAAACAAGAAGAAAAATTCCGCTAATGAGCAAGGCAGTGCCACTACTCAAATTTCCCAAGAGGGAGGAAATAAAGAAAAGAGGAAGAGTTGTTTTCCCTGCATGATTTGTGGAGAAGACCACCCTACCCACTAGTGCCCATGAAAGGATGAGGTCCATAGATTCCTAGCACAAAAACGGGATCCTCGACAGCCTGCCATATTAACCCTTCCTTTCCCACCTCAACCTCAAAACATGGTTGCTTCAAATCCATCCCCTCTGAATGGGGGCATCGCAGGTACTCCTCACCATGAGGGGTATCCATCGAATGCTCCTATTTATATGTGTGACCACACAGTCAAATTGCATACACGAGCCAAAAAATACGACATTCTCGATCTTTCCAATGCTTCCTTCAAAGCAACATCTTCATCTCAACCTAGTGGCCCTCTCCAGATAGAGAAGCCATTTCTCGATGCACTACTTCGCCCCCAAAAGGGCGTTATTTGACGTACGATGCATAATCCCAACACACGGGCTGCCCACAACTATAGTATTGTGGAAGATTTATCCCAGCCACCTTGTGCCATGTCGGCACTTGAAGTTCTCCAAAGATGCCCCACACAACGAAAAGACTTGCTATTGACCATAGGTGGGGTTGATCCCTCAGAGTTGAGCTTAATTACCTTTGAAACACCCAAGTAAATCATCGACTCTTCCATCAGGTTTCTTTTAAAATCATAGTGCGAATGTTAGGGAGAAACATCTACTGGACAATGGTGGATGAAGGAGGCTCGACTTGCATCATGTCAATTTTCTGTTGGAAATCCCTTGGCTCTCCCAAGCTTGATACGCCTACTACACTTTTAAAAGACATTGATGGACATATGTTCCAACCATATGGAATTATCACCGCCTTACCCATTGAGTTAGGTGGAAAGACTGTCTTCGTTGCCATAGAGGTTGTCGATGTACCAATTGAGTACAATCTGTTACTTGGATGCACTTGGTTCTATGAGATGACTGCAGTTGTCTCCTTGGTATTTAGGGTCTTACATTTCCGTCATCAAGGGAAACACGTTACGATCAATCAGCTTGTGTTTTGAACCCCAGGCCTTGGATCCAATGCAGGGTCTAATGTACCCTTTGTCGGTGATACTGTACAACCTGTTATGAAAATTGGTGCAAGGATGTTCATATATCCTTCGCTTATGGGTATTTCCCCTCTTCCCCCACCATATCCCACTACAACCATCGCCCCCATCAACATGATTTCTTCATCTACCAGTGGATCCCTTGGGTTTTTTTATCCTTGGGTGGTACCTTTCCCTAAGGATGTTGATTTGTATGGCACTTCCATGCCTCTTACCCTGGTAGAGATTTCCTATCAGGCAATCCAGTCTGCCTCCACTGACTTTGAGTCAAATTCCTCTTAGGATGTGGAATCTGACCAGTATCCATCGCTCGCTTGGGATGCATGTCCTATTCCCTCCTCCACTGACTTCCTTGATCTTGTGCTTCCATCCAATGAGGCCATAATGGAGGTCATGACTCTCCCCAATACGCCTTGAGCGTATTTACATCACATAACATCTTTTCTCCCAGATGAGGAATGACTCGAGGATGATTTACAAAATCCGGTTGTCACCGGTCATGTTCAATGGTCCCAGTCTCCCATCCTAATCCATGACATTTTATCCGAAGGGAACTTGGCCTACATATTGAAAACTATACGCATTGAAATTTCCCAGAAGCTAGGTGTCGTGGAACATGTCTTGATAGGTGTTGATTGTTCACCACAATAAATTGAAACTTACATGGCCCTATTCAAACAATTCCATGATGTTTTCACTTGGTCTTATGAAGAGATGCCTAACATTGTTCCTCAGATTGTTGAGCATGAAATTAAGATGTACGACGGAGCCAAACTGGTCTGGAAAAATCTACAACCAGTTAATCCCAAGAAAGTTGTTGCGATCAAGGTGGAGGTAGAGAAACTCCTTCGTGCCCAGTTCATCTATCTGGTTCCCTTGACCGAATGGGTTTCTAACATCGTTCTGGTCACCAAGAAACATGGCACCATTAGGTTCTGTGTCGATTACAGGGATTTAAACAAGGCTTGTTCCAAGGATAATTATCCAAACCCATTCATTGACCAAATTATTGATGAATGTGCTGGTAGTGAAATATTCTCATGCATGGAAAGTTTCTTCAGCTATAATCAGATCCAGATCAAACCAGAAGATCAACACAAGACTGCCTTCATTTTCCCTTGGGGTACGTTTTCTTATCGAAAACTGTCGTTTGGTCTTAAAAATGTTGGAGCCACTTTCCAACAGGCCATGTCATACGCTTTCCACGACATCAAACACATTGTGGAGGATTACTTAGATGATTTGGCTGCTCACTCACAGTGACGTGAGGACCATCGTGGTCACTTGCGAGCCATTTTTATCTAATGTCGCTACTGAAATATTCGTTTGAATCCACATAAATGTATATTTTGTGTGGTGTCTGGGAGATTGATAGGTTTTATCGTATCCAAGTATGGGATCTTGGTAGATCCCTTGAAGGTCGAGCCTATCGTCAAATTTCCTCCCTCTCATACCATTCACCAACTTCAAAGTTTGGAAGGGAAGGCAAAAATTTTGTGATGATTCATCACCAATTATACCGAGATCACGAAAGGTTTTATGTGCCTATTGAAGAAAGGTGTACCTTTTGTGTGGGATGACCAAGCATAACATTCATTTGAAACCTTGATGTCGACTCCATTATTGATCCCTCCTGATTATACTTGAGACTTTATGCTCTACCTCCCGACCTCTGAATACACCATTGGCATGGTGCTCGTCAAGTAAGACGAGGTGCAATGAGATCACATCATTTATTCTCTTATAAAAGGACTTGTAGGTCCCAAACTTCGATACTCTCATGTAGAATAGTTGGCCTTGGCAGTAGTCTATGTTGTCCAATGATTATGCTATTACATTCTCTTGTGCAAGACCACTGTAGTTTCTGATGCCAACCCGATGCAACACATCTTTAACCATCAGATCATTGGGGGAAAGTACTTGAAGTGGATTGTTATCCTCCAATAGTTTGACTTGGAATTTGTCTCATCCAAGTCTAAGAAATCCTTGGCTTTCACAGAGTTGATTTTTGAACTTCCCCGAGTCGATGAAGAACCAGTGGTTAATGAATCTTTTCCTAATGATTTATTGTTCCTTATTGACTCGTCTGATCCCTAGTATGGAGACGTACTGGCCTACCTACAGACTCAACGTTTCCATCCTCAACTTTCCTGTGATGAATGTAGACGCATTAGACATTAGGCTAGACATTACCTTATTGTGGATAACACCTTGTATCGTCAGGGGGATGATTTTATCCTATGCCATTGTATGATCCATGAGGAAGTTGAATGCGTCATGAATGACTACCATGCGGGGGAATGTGGTGGTCATTTGTCTGGGTTAGCCACTTCCCAAAATATATTGCGTGCTGGTTATTTTTGGCCATCCTTTAAAGACTGTATGAATGTCGTCCAACGATGTCATTCTTGCCAAATTTTTATCTGGAATATGCGTGCTCATCCCACCTGCCTTCACCATATGGTGACCGTTGATCCCTTTGCAAAATGGGGAATTGATTTACATGTAATCCCACCTCGGCCAATGGTCATGGCTACATCATCCTGGCCATTGACTATTTCAATAAATGGGTTAAGGCCATGGCTACCTATTCTAATGATGGCACCACTACCGCTCTTTTTGTATTCAAACACAACATTGCTAGGTTCAATGTTCCAAATACCATAGTGACAGACCATGGATCCCATTTCAGAAATAATATGATGACCGAATTAGCTGCCAGGTTGGGTTTTTGTCATGAGAACTCAACACCCTATTACCCTCATGCCAATGGCCAAGTAGAAGCCATAAATTGTGTCATCAAGACAATGATCCAAAGGATGTTATGGAAACACAAAACTAACTAGCACCTCATTCTTTTTTTAGCATTATGGGCTTACCGTACCTTTTCTAAAACTGCCACCAGATTTACCCCCTTCCAACTTGTGTATAGTCTAGAGGCAGTACTTCCAATTGAATGCAAATACCATCCTTCAAACCTGTCATAGAACTGTTACCCCATACTTCTGTCGAGGAAGAGCGTCTCTTGTACTTGGCTCAACTTGATGAACAACATCGTGACACTGCTTTGGCCAATGAAACACACAAGAAGCGTGTCAAAGCTCAATATGACAAATCGGTCTATCCTTGTGTTTTTACATAGGGTGACTTGGTATTGGTTTATGACCAAGACCATGACACCTTGGGAGCAGGTAAATTTGAACCCATTTGGCATGGTCCTTACATTTTTAAACATGCTTTGAAACGAGGGGCCTATGAGCTTATAGACTATGATGGGAACCCTCTTTCAGAGCCTCGCAATGGGCTCTACCTCAAAAAATATTACGCTTAGGCCTTTTGGCCACTTGATGCTTTGTACATAGGTGTGTTTTAGTTTGGTTTTGGAGTGGAGTGTTTTTTCGGAGGGCCTAAGTGTTAAAGGCCAGGAGCCTATTTTTGTATATGTAATTATGTAGAACATTAATAAAGATTAAACATCATTGCATGTAGACCGACCATGAAGAAAGAGTGATAGGGGACTAAACTTCCACAAGGTTGGTAAGGGAAAGGGGGCTGAAAGGTTAGAAAGAGGGGCTAAGCTTAAGGGCTTAAGTCCTTGGGAATAATAATTCATTATTATTCCAAAGTGATGTGAAAGGTATGTTTTTATCCTAATTCCTGGGAGAGGCAACACATGCAACTCCAACGTGTGAAAAAGGGTACGCATACTTGATGGAGTGCATGCATCTTCATGGGTGACATGTGTCGGCCCAGGCACATGCAATTTAACCCAAGAATTGAGCCGTGATGAGGGTTCGTCCTCCATTTTTTCATCCACTGTATGAACTGTATTGCCAATGCATTTGATCTCTGTATGCCTCACGCAGCTATGAAACCCAAAGCCTGTGATATTTTCTTGAGAATTCGATACACCCTCTGTCTGAACCGTTGAGTCTGTGTTCGACCTTTGCGTGGATTCATTGTCATGCACCCTAAAAACCAGAACTGTGAAGCCAACCGATGTATTCCCCTGAATTCTGTCTGGTCTCTACGTTTGGCCTCCATCATCGACCTCTGCATAATTTTCTTGTCACGCATCCTGAAACCGGTGTTACCTAAACCGTGTTGTGTCTTAGTGGACTGTTGCCATTTTTTGGACGTCCACACCCAATTTTCCTGTTGCTGCTGTCACCCGTGAGTTAACCGAATGTTGTTGCTGTTATCCTAAACTTGCGGGAGTTGGGCTAAAACTGGTTGAAGAACCGGGTTGGCAGGCCCGTGGTTGAAGAGGCAGGTTGTCAGGCTTGTGAGTAGCTCTCTCCAGGTGAGAGAGTTTGCTGGGAAGTGGTTTTCTCCCAGAGAGAGTCCAACACTAGCTACAGAGCTATGAGAATTCCTGATCCGGCCTATTGCTAAGACCCAGAGAGGGAGGTGAAGCACCGATGGACTGTGTTTGAGAAGGTGTATACTCCCTGGTGGAACATGCATGTGGGGAATGAGAGTCTGTGAGTAGTGGGCGTAAGAAGGCTCCTGGAGAGAATCCTTCTGGTTGCTCTGTGTAGTTTTCCTGTATCCTCAGCCTAGTCTAGGATTCCCTTTCCTTGGGTAGAGCTTAGTCCCAACTCAGGGGTGACCCACTGCTGAGCGTGATGAACAACATGGTCTAAGGCTGGGAGGTTCATGGAAGGTCTGCACGTAGTCGGTGGAGCTACTATAGTTTCAAAGATAAGTATCATTATGTGTTTAATTTCAATTAAAATGCATATCTGTGATGCTTGTAATATTATCATGTATTCTATTGCAATGATATTTATTGTTAATTTTGTTTAAGTCTGAATGTTAGTAGTAATATTGGGATTAATCTGTATTGTTGATTAAATTTCATTAAATGTGTTAATTTGATTTAATGCATGTTATATATATAAGTATGCAGATTTTTCCGCGTAGTAGCGTTGCCCGACAGTGGGGTTGATGGCCGGGGACGTTACAATATGGTATCAGAGCCATAGTTTCAACGCTGAGCTTGGATGAGTCAGATAAGTGGTCTTTGGACCCAAGGTTTCGAGTGGAAATGGTGTTGGAGGAACCAATTTCGAACCTTAGAATGTTTTTGAGTTCCAAGGGGTTACTTGGTCGTGTTACGAAGCTTAGGAGGAGTAGCAGTAGAATAAAACCGCACACGGAATGGTATTTGACCAGAGAGAGAGTGCTCAACACTTGGGGTGTTGGATCCATAAGATCTGTTCGGAAGGAGAGGAAAAACCTTTATGACTGTTAGATCCGGAGAACGTGCAGGAAGGTTATTCTGGAAGCCTTTAAGAGTTCGGCAATCGGGAGAAGTGGGGTGCACTGAGGCACAAACTTACGAAGTCTGAAGCTCCAAAGTCCCGAAAGAGATCTACATCGTAGATTTGAGGGGAGAATCTTGACCGTTAGATCTTGGAGAAGTTGTGCATGAGTTATTCACGAGAATCCTTCGGATTTCGTAGATTGAAAGATTTAAAGTGAAGAGAGGTGAAAACCTCCGAAGCAAGAAATCGCGAAGTGGATCTCGATCGTTGGTTGTGGGAGAGATAAGGACTGTCGATTATCTAGGGAGAGTTCATAACTGCGACAATCGAGAGAAGGGGAATGTGCTGAAGCACAAACTTCCGAAGCCCGAAGTTTTGAAGTGAAAGGGTAGATGTGGTGGGGATGGATGACATCGCCTGGGGTGACATGGAACTTTCTAGGTGTACCATGTGACATCACCTTAGTTGGTGACGATTGTACTACGTGGGATCGGAGGATAGAGAAGCCGAAAGTTCATAATTCGGGATAATGAAAGGGAAGCAAGCAAGAAAGCTTCCAGAAACCGAAGTCCTGAAGCTCTGAAGTCCCGATGTCCTGGAACTCAGACACCTGAGGTTCCACAATGAGTGTTAGCCGTTGGATGCTGGGTAGATGTGGATTGTTGATCCACTCTACTTCATGAGTTTGTTAATTCGGAACTCCGAGAGTCTGTTGTGAGGTATTATGAAGACTTCAGAACCTGAAGTTCTGGTTAAGCGCCTATCAATCTAGCGCATGGTCGCAGCTCGTGGTCGCAGGGGTTGGGGATAAGAGAAAAGGGCTAAGGCCTGAAATTGTTACAGATCCAAGAAGAGCTCATAAAATTCGTGAAATCTGAACATTTTCTGTAATCATATTTGTTTATGAATGCTGTGGAATTTGTTAAGGAATGACAGCCTGACAAATTCTGGTTGTCTGGACATGTGTTTGTAGAATTTTAGCGAGTGCGAGAACCGATGAGAGTTTCCACTGAGTGAAAAGAAATGGAGGAGACACATAATGCTTCCATTTCAGAGAATGAAGATAAAGGGATGGATGTTCATTTGGGAGTTGAAGGGTCGAACTCCAACGGGCATGGAGAAGAGATAGATAAGGAAGGGCATATGATGAAAATCATTGAAATATTGTAGAAAGATGCCCAAAATCACAGAGCATATAGCAGAAAGCTCATGAAAGCTAAGGAACAATAGGGAGAATTCAACTTAAAGTTGATGAAGAGTCTGGAGAGAATAAAAAGTAAGTTGGACAAGGAGAGAGACTCGAGCAAAACAGGGAGTCACCAGATTTCTGAGGGAAGAATATCAAGGAGTGTTGGTAGACACCATCATCACTCCCAAGGTCCCTCCAAGAGGAGGGCACACAATAGCTCAAGCCCATCTCCTACTAGAAAGCATAGGAGATCTGGAGTGGATGAACTGAAGGGAGAAATGAAGAAGATTAAGCCTTCTACGTTTGATGGAGAACATATGAAGGAGGAAGATGTCGAAACATGGTTTCTTGGCATGAGAAAATATTTCCAACTGCAGAATTATTCCTCTCATGCAGAAGGAAGAATTAAGAATGTATCAACTGAAAGGAAAAGCATCCATGTGGTGGGATAAACTTGTGCAGGTACAACACATTAGAGAGAAAGATATCAATTGGAAAGAATTCAAGAGGTATTTTGAGAAGAAATACTTGACTAAAAGATATTATGACAGAAAGATGAAAGATTTCTTTGAACTCAAACTAGGTAGCATGACCATTGATGAGTATGAACAAAGGTTTTTGGAATTACTGAAGTATGTCCCGTTCATCAAGGATGAAACTGTCAAGATTCAAAGGTATCTGAGTGGACTACCACCTTCCATCGGTGACAAGATTTAGTATGATGACCCTAAGACCATGGAAGAAACTATAAGAAGAGAGAAATTCTTATATGAGCAGCAAAGAGAGAAGCCTACCTTTCGGAAGGCTTGGGAAGAAAAGAAGAAATTCCAAATGGATCAGAGGAAGAAGGGAACTAAGCCACCCTTTTTCAGAAATAGTCCTTAAGGACAACCATCGTTTCGAGAGCTGAGAATTGCTGACGCAGGGGAACAAAGGCCAAGGCAGAGTCCCATTCAGTGTTGGGGTTGTCAGGGGAACCACAAGTACAAATATTGTCCCCATAAAAATGGAAAAATGAGTGTTGTCCACAATGTACAACAAGCTGAAACAGTGGAGGAAATGGGAAGTAGAATGCCAAGGATATACACAGCCCTGGAAAACAAGCAAGCTGAATATCAGTCGCACATGATTGAAGTGGAAGGTATGATCAACAACCATGCCTTTACTATTTTAATTGATTCAGGGGCTAGCCATAGTTATATAGATCCTAGAGTGGTGGAAAGTTTGCAATTGTCGAGAATCAAACATGAAAAGTCTTGGTTAGTGCAGCTGGCTACAAGAACCAAGAGGAAAGTCACTGAGTTCGTTAAGTCATGTCCAGTGGACATGAATGGACTGAGCACAAAGGCTGAATTGAACATTTTTCCTTTAGGTTCTTATGACTATCTAATTGGTATAGACTGGTTGGAACAACACCATGCCATATTGGACTTTCGCAACAAGGCATTCACTTTCCTAGATGAGGAAGGAAATCGAAAAATAGTCCAAGGAATTCCTAGAGTTGTTGCTATCAGAGAAATCTCATCAATGTAGCTGAAGAAGTGCTACAGGAAAGGTTATCAATTATTTGCAGCCCATGTGGAGGAAACATCTAAGGATGAGGTCTCAAAGATTGGAGATCATGCGGTACTAAAAGAGTTTGAAGATGTTGTTGAAGGAAAATCTCCCTGCAGACAGGTAGATCTCCTCAAAGAGCTAGACTCTTAACTCTAAGACAGAAAGTGCTTATCATGGTCACTAACTTCGTTTTAGATCTAGGTGGACTAGTGTGTGAGAAGGAAGGAGAAAAGAAGTACCTTTTAATGGTGTTTGTCCCTGCATGCTCCGAGTTGAGCTCCAATCTTTCGCTCCTCGATAAGCTCTGTAGACAAACAAAGTACGACCACTTCCTACTCTATCAAGATTAGTCTGAAATAGGTCTATCTACTAAAGAGACAAATTCATGTGAGATTAAACACGAATTAGAAAGAAACAGGCCATGCAAATTATATTAATGAGGACAAAACATTGCTTATAGCCATAGATGAGTTGCAGCAGTTTCGTCAAGTCCTCCTTGTCTACCCCTTACTCAAAAGACCCACGATCCAAATGATGATAGATTCACTGATTGTTCCCTATGAGATCATAGATCTCTTGCCTCCAAAATATCTCTATTCTAGCACCACTTATAAGATCATAAGTTTGGTGTGATTCTCCCTTTCCAGTCCTCTTTCACCATTAGAAAGCTTGCTTATATAGCCTTGGAGAGGCTCAACAACTTGAGATATCCTTGGGGAAGTTGAGGATTTTCCTCCTTCAGTTGAGGATCTGCCCTAAGACCATGGCTGGACTAGGGATTCGAATCCAACTGCCTTCCAAGAATTAAAGGATCCTTCCCCCATTCATCTCAACAACTTAACTACTGCCCAGAATAGGTAGCGCTCCCTCAAAAGGGCCATCAGAGCGCTGTAGCGCTCCCTAGTAGGCTTTAGGGGGCGCCAATGCTCCTAAAGACACCAATGCTCCCTCAAAAAGGCCAAATAAGCTTTATAATGCTCCCAAACAGTGTAAGGGGGAGCGCCAGCGCTCCCAAAAGAGGTATAGGGGAGCGCTCTCCTCCAAAACTTAGTTTTTTGAGTGTTTTCAGATGGCAAAAGGTTCATGAGCCTGCTGACTCATTTCTTCTCTTCCAAATCAAATGTTTGAGGTGTTTCAAGTGTCTTTCTCATGTCGTTATAGGCATGACATAAGCATCATGGCAGTATGCTTCCCTGACACTTGCGACACTTGTAATGATGACACTTGCGACACTATCGAAGTGAGTAATTTTGACGTGTAATAGATTTCCCCCCAAAGTATGAAGTTAGAAGATGAGAACTGATAACTAAAATACTTTGTAGACTTTCAAGCAAGGGTATAGACGCAGAGAAACTGACAAAAGTTGCACACAAACATCCAACAAATATTATGACATGTTTCAAACCCAAGGCAGGCATACCTATGCTTGGGTGATCAAGACTTGCAAGATATGGCCGCCATAAAATACA
>SNQJ01S0048007.1:66828-84886 GCA_010110895.2 Picea sitchensis
CCCAAAAATATGCATGAAATATGATAAGCAATCGTTTCTTTTCAATGAATACCTATTTAAGGGAAAGAGAAAGAGTCGTTTTCACTATCAAACACTCGATAAGGAATGCCCTCAATCAATTTTGTTCTCAATCATATCCAATATGATTCTACAACATTTCAGAAATGCAAACTAATATGCAAACTAATCATTAAGATGTACTTTTGTCATTTTCATGCGAATGATGATCAATTCAATGAAAAACTTGTCCTGCCAAACTACCCTTTCAGATCAAGGAGATTCAGACAAGAAAACACAGATTTTGCACAAACAACACACCCTTTTGCAATCAAACAAGAGAAAGAAAATAAAAAACGCAAAAGGAAGGAGAAATAAATTGGATCAGACGACCTCAAAGGACCAAATGAGAAGAGTCACATACTTCTAATGTCCTTCACTAGAGTTCTTGCTCAGTTGGATAGGAGAGAAGAAAGCAATGGATCGATTTCAAGCTCTCAACAGTAAAAACTCAAAAATAATGAAGAAGGGCATAAAATCTGAACAACAAGGTGTTTACTTCTCAGGAGGAAGCATGTCAAAGGTCAAAGGAAGAATCATGAATCACAAAGCAGCTCATCAAGTGAAGAAACATGGTCTGGACCTCCAAAAAATGCAATCTTTGAAGAGATTTTGGGCAAAAAAGGGCTGGAGCTCTGGTATAAGGGCCACCATAGCATTATAAAGCACTGTCTAACACTTCCAGGGAGTGTTGGTGCCCTGCTAACAAGGCAGGGGAGCGCTGGTGCCCAAAAACTCACAAAAATTTCCAAAAAACCTTAAAATTCAGTCAAATTTTGACAAACAAGCTGAGTGTGATGGGGTAAAGAATCAATCAGCAAGCACAATCAGATATGAAGGGGTGAACAAGGTTGGAAAACAACCAAAGGGCAAGACAAGGTCTATGAGGAAGATCAAAACTAAAAGTTTCGATTCGATTCCCCAGTGGAGTCGCCAGTTTCTGTTGAAGGAAAATCTCCCTGCGGACAGGTAGATCTCCTCAAAGAGCTAGACTCTTAACTCTAATACAGAAAGTGCTTATCATGGTCACTGAATTCCTTTTAGATCTAGGTGGACTAGTGTGTGAGAAGGAAGGAGAAAAGAAGTACCTTTTAACGGTGTTTTTCCCTGCACGCTCCGAGTTGAGGTCCAATCTTTCGCTCCTCGATAAGCTCTGTAGACAAACAAAGTACGACCACTTCCTACTCTATCAATATTAGTCCAAAATAGGTCTATCTAATAAAGAGACAAATTCATGTGAGATTGAACACGAATTAGAAAGAAACAGGCCAAGCAAATTATATTAATGAGGACAAAACATTGCTTACAGCCATAGATGAGTTGCAGCAGTTTCGTCAAGTCCTCCTTGTCTACCCCTTGCTCAAAAGATCCACGATCCGAATGATGATAGCTTCACTAATTGTTCCCTATGAGATCATAGGTCTCTTGCCTCCAAAATATCTCTATTCCAACACCACTTATAAGATCATAAGTTTGGTGTGACTCTCCCTTTCCAGTCCTCTTTCACCATTAGAAAGCTTGCTTATATAGCCTTGGAGAGGCTCAACAACTTGAGATATCCTTGGGGAAGTTGAGGATTTTCCTCCTTCAGTTGAGGATCTTCCCTAAGACCATGGCTGGACTAGGGATTCGAATCCAACTACCTTCCAAGAATTAAAGGATCCTTCCCCCATTCATCTCAACAACTTAACTACTGCCCAGAATAGGTAGCGCTCCCTCAAAAGGGCCATCAGAGCGCTGTAGCGCTCCCTAGTAGGCTTTAGGGGGCGCCAACACTCCTAAAGACACCAACGCTCCCTCAAAAGGGACAAAGAAGATTTATAATGCTCATAGACAGTGTAAGGGGGAGAACCAGCGCTCCTAGAAGAGGTATAGGGGAGCGCTCTCCTCCAAAACTTAGTTTTTTTAGTGTTTTTAGATGGCAAAAGGTTCATGAGCCTACTGACTCATTTCTTCTCTTCCAAATCAAATGTTTGAGGTGTTTCAAGTGTCTTTCTCATGTCATTATAGGCACGACATAGGCATCATGGCAGTATGCTTCCCTGACACTTGCGACACTTGCGACACTTGTAATGACGACACTTGCGACACTATCGAAGTGATTAATTTTGACGTGTAATAGATCTATTTTAGGAGATTCCCGGACTACCTCCGAAAAGAGATATTGAATTCTCAGTAAACTTGATGCCTAGAGAAACTCCAGTGTCAAAAGCTCCTTACAGAATGAGTACGCCAGAGCTGAAAGAGCTGCAATTGCAGTTTGAAGAGCTTTTGAAGAAGGGGTATATACGCCCAAGTGTGTCACCTTGGGGTGCCCCGATCCTCTTCATGAAGAAGAAGGATGGGACATTGAGATTGTGTATCGATTTCAGATAATTGAACAAAGTAATTGTAAAGAACAAATATCCTCTGCCGAGGATTGATGACCTCTTCGATCAATTGAAGGATGCGAAGATATTTTTGAATATAGAACTCAGGTCGAGATATCACCAGGTAAGGATAAAGGATGAAGACATCAACAAGACTACCTTTAGAGCAAGGTCTGGTCATTAGGAGTTCACAGTGGTGTCGTTTGGGCTGTCGAATGCACCCGCTGTTTTTATGTGTCTGATGAATGGTGTATTTAGGGACTATCTAGACAAGTTTGTCATAGTCTTCCTGGATGACATTATGGTGTATTCCATGTCATAGGAAGAGCATGAACAACATCCGAGGATGGTGTTGAAGGTGCTAAGAGAGTGCCAACTGTATGCCAAGTTGAGCAAGTGCTCATTTTATCAGGAGTAGATCCATTACTTGGGGCATATTATTTCAAAGGATGGGATAGCTGTAGATCTTGAGAATATTGAGACCATCAGATAATGGTCAGTGCCAAAGAAAATGATGGAAGTCAGATCCTTTATGGGTTTAGCTAGTTATTATAGAAGGTTTATCGCATGGTTCTCAAGGATAGCTCACCCTATCACTTCCTTGCAAAGGAAGGAGAAGAAATTTAAGTGGACAAAGGAATGTGAGAAAAGCTTCCAACAATTGAAGAAACTGTTAACCAGTGCTCCAATCCTAAGGATTGCAGATCCGAATGAAGATTTTGTTGTGTGCACAGATGCATGCAAAGAAAGACTGGGAGGAGTCCTCAGTCAGAATGGATTCATAATTTGTTATGAATCCAAAAAGTTGAAAGAGCACGAAAGGAACTATCCAACTCATGATTTGGAGTTGGCATCCATAGTACACGCTCTAAATAAATGGAGGCATTACCTCATGGGAAGGAGGTTCAAAATGAGGACAAACCATAATGGTATGAAGTATTTTTTTGATCAATCAACCTTGAACGCTAGACAGAGTAGGTGGTTGGAGTTTCTCTATGAGTACGACTTTGATATCAAGCATATCAAAGGGAAGGAGAATAAATTGGCTGATGCACTCAGCAAGAGAGTGCATGAATTACATGCTACAACCATTAGCATGTACCGAATTGATATTAAAACTAGAATTTTGGAGGCTACAAATACAGATTTGTAGTACAGGGATTTGGTAGCAAAGCTATAGCAAGGTAAGATGCCAAAAAAAGTGGAGAATTATAAATTAGGGGCTGATGGAATAATTCTGTACAAGAACATAATTTATGTACCTAATGTCCAGGATTTGAAACTTGTGATTTTGAATGAAATGCATAATGTGCCTTATGCAGGGCACCCTGGATACCAAAAGACCATGGCAGTAGTCAAGATCCATTACTTTTGGCCAGGTATGAAGAAAGAGATTGCTGAATACATCGCTATATGTATGGAGTGCCAGAAGGTTAAAGCTAAGCACATGTACCCAACAGGGTTTCTGCAGCCTTTACCCATTCCCAAGTGGAAGTTGGAGGTAGTGATAATGGATTTATCACAGGATTGCCCAGAACATGCAAGCAACATGATTCAATCATGGTGGTAGTGGAAAATCTTATGAAAGCTACCCATTTCATTCTGTTAAAGACTACTCACAAGGTAGCGGATGTTTCCGACATCTTTATGAAGGAAGTGGCACGATTGCACAAAATTCCCAAGACTATTGTGTCTGACAGAGACCCAAAATTTACCTAAAATTTATGGAAAGGGTTACTTAAGGGGTTTGGAATGAATCTGAACTTTAGCACAACCTATCATCCTAAGTCGTATGGGAAGACAAAGTGGGTGAATCGAGTGATAGAAGACATACTGAGGATGTATGTGATGGACAAACCATCGAAATGGGAAGACTACCCACACTTGGTAGAATTCACCTACAATAATGGGTATCAAGCATCATTGAAGATGAGCCCATTTGAAGCACTTTATGGCAGAAAGTGAAATACTCCAGTAAGCTGGGATAATCCAGCTAATAGGGCAGTAGTTGGGCCAGAGTTGCTCAAGGAAATGGAAGAACATATGCTAAAAATTAAGCAGAATTTGAAAGCTGCCCAAGACATGCATACAAGTTATGCTGATAAGAACAGAACCCACAAAGAATTTAAAGTGGGTGACCATGTTTTCCTGAAATTAAAAGCCAATAGAAATTCCCTGAAGCTGGGAAGCTGCTCCAAGTTGGCAGCCAGATTTTGTGGGCCATTTGAAATCCTAGAAAGGATTGAGCCAGTTGCATATATGATTGCATTACCTACATCCATGACTGTACNACCTGATGCTAATCATGTAATCAATTGGAATGTGATTCAAGTGGAGCAAGAAGGTGTCTTGCAAGTGCATCCTGTGCACATATTGGACCGGAAAAGCAAACAGCTCCGGAATCGAGCCATAGGGCTTGTAAAGGTCCAGTGGACCTGGTACGGTCCTATAGACGCGACATTGGAACATGAATATGCTATGTGGGCAGAATATCCGCATCTTTTTTAATATTTTGAAAATCTTGCTGATGCTGTGTAAAAGCTGCACTGAGGATAATGCAAAAATAAGGGGAGGGGATTGTAATATCCCAAAGGACGAGCCCTGTTGTAATCATGTTTATGAATTGTGATCATGTTTATGAATTGTAAATCATGTTTTGTAGGTTGGTGAGCTGAGTATTGATAAGATGGTGGGCTTATGTGTTTATTAGGATGGAGGGCTTAAGTGTTAAAGGCCAGGAGCCTGTTTTTGTATATGTAATTATGCAGAACATTATTAACAATTAAACATCGCTGCGTGTAGACCGACCACAAAGAAAGAGTGATGGGGGACTAAGATTCCACAAGGTGGGTAAGGGAAAGGGGGCTAAAAGGTTGGAAAGAGGGTCTAATCTTAGGGGCTTAAGTCCTTGGGAATAATAATTCATTATTATTCCAAAGTGATGTGAAAGGTATGTTTTTATCCTAAGTCTTGGGAGAGGCAACTCATGCAGCTCCAACGTGTGAAAAAGGGTACGCATACTTTATGGAGTGCATGCAGCTTCATGGGCGACATGTATCAGCCCAGACACATGCAACTTAACCCAAGAATTGAGCCGTGATGGGGGTTATTCCTCCATTCCGCCGTTCATTGTCTGAACTGTATTGCCGATGTGTTTGATCTCTGTATGCCTCACACAACTCTGAAACCTGAAGCCTGTGATGTTTTCTTGAGAAGATGATACAGCCTCTGACTAAATCGTTGAGTCTATGTTCGACCTTTGCGTGGATTCCTTGTCATGCACCCTGAAAACCAGAACCGTGAAGCCGACCAGTGTATTCTTGTGAATTTTGTCTGGTCTTTGTGTTTGGCCTCCATCATCGAACTCTGCATAATTTTCTTGTCACGCATCCTAAAACCGATGTTACATGAATCGTGCTGTGTCTTAGTGGATTGTTGCCATTTTTTGGACGTCCACACTCAATTTTCCTGTTCCTGCTGTCACCCGTGAGTTAACTGAATGTTGTTGCTGTTGCTATTATCCTGAACTTGCAGGAGTTGGGCTGAAACTGGTTGAAGAACCGGGTTGGTAGGCCCGTGGTTGAAGAGGCAGGTTGTCAGGCCTATGGGAAGCTCTCTCCAGGTGAGAGATTTTGTTGGGAAGTGGTTTTCTCCCAGAGAGAGTCTAGCACTAGCTACATAGCTCTGAGAATTCCTGATCCAGCCTGTTGTCGATACCCAGAGAGGGAGGTGAAGCACCGATGGAATGTGCTTGTGAGGGTGTATTCTCCCGAGTGGAATAGGCATGTGGGGAATGAGAGTCCGTGAGTAGTGGGCGTAAGAATGCTCTTGGAGAGAATCCTTCTGGTTGATATATGCAATTTTCCTGTATACTCAGCCTAGTCTAGGATTCCCTTGCCTTGGGTGGAGCTTAGTCTCAGCTCGGGAGTGACCCACTACTGAGCGTGATGAGAAGCATGGTCTAAGGCTAGGAGTTTCGTGGAAGGTGTGCACGTAGTCGGTGGAGTTACTACATTTTCAAAGATAAGTATCATTATGTGTTTAATTTAGATTAAAAGGCATATCTGTGATGCTTGTAATATTATCATGTATTTCGTTGCAATGATATTTATTGTTAATTCTGTTTGAGTCTGAATGTTAGTAGTAATATTGGGATTACTCTGTATTGTTGATTAAATTTTATTAAATGTGTTAATTTGATTTAATGCATGTTTTATATATAAGTATGAGAATGTTTCTGTGTAGTAGCGTTGCTTGGCAGTGGGGTTGATGGTTGGGGACGTTACACTCGGTTAGCTTCTTATCATGCTTTCTGCTTGATTTGTGGATGTAATCTCCCACCTCAGTCTATGTGGGATACACTGATGGTGCCAGTCGTAGTACCCGAAACATTGCTTTCGCTGCTTGGGTGATCTTCTCACCCACTGATTAGACTCTCATCTCATGGTGTCGCAATTGAACCACACATATAGTGTAAGACATCTTGGACTTTTGCGTAAGTATTTGAGGGTACATCTTCTTAAATGTTATTTTGAGAACATATCTAATACATTGGTTGACTCGTTAGCTAATTACATGTTAGATTAGCATTTGTATCATTAAATCAAACCATTAAACATGCATGTACATAACACATGGGTATATAGTCACATCATTAGATATCCATAAGTAACAGTCGAAATAAGACATTTGTATATATAATCGCAAAGTGTGAATTACATCCTTCCAAAAATGAGGTGCATTTGGTTGACTCGTTAGCTAATTACGTGTTAGATCAGCATTTGTATCATTAAATCAAACCATTAAACATGCATGTACATAACACATGGTACATTGTCACATCATTAGACATCCATAAGTAACAGCCGAAATAAAACATTTGTATATGTAATTGCAAAGTGTGAATTACATCCTTCCAAAAATGAGGGGCATAAGCAAAAAACGAGGCTCTACTGACCTCTTGATACATGTACATGCCGATCAACTAATATAAACGTTTAATGCAAAAATGGGGTACCCTGAGCCACTCAATCCTGAATGAAATTTTGGAGAAGTCGATGAATAGGGCATGAAACTCCCCTCACATGTCACCTCATGTGCGAGGGCACATCGTGCTCTGGTGTCACAGGGACTCCCATGGTAATCCCCTCCAAATTTCACCGGACACGTCGCAGTTTCTCACTGTTTCCACCTCCCTCCCCTTCTGATGACTCCTCGTCGCTACTACTACGACGGTCTCGTCCCCACCCCTCTGGACGTTCCGGTCCTACATATGCAAAGTATAATCTTGTGTCAGTATGCACCCACCAAAAAAAAACTTAATATACTAAAATCCCAAACAAAAAAAAATACAAATATGATAAAATTCCAAAAAACACATTTACCTGTGGGGCCCCATCACTCGCCTGGGGGCAATGGAAACTCTAGGTCTTGCTGAAAATCCATACCTGCATACGGAAAATCCTTGATGATCACAATCCGACATCGCCACCAGCTCGTAAACCCAACGCCATAATGGTCTTGATGTTTCCCCCTGGAAGCCTGCCCATGTACTCTGCCTAGAATACCATTCGTGGTTTCGTTGGTCCTGCATGTCCAAGCACTATCCACAGAGCTAGCTGAGGCAATCACTCCAGGAAGATGGTCATAAGTAGGGAGTCATACCCAAACTACTTATTCATACCCTGTTTGCAGCGGGTCAATTGACTCTTCTTGCTTAACAACATTCCCTCATACCAGTTAAAAATGATTGGCTCTAAGCACATGAGAGCCACTTGCATGTTGGATATCGAAGTTAAATGAGGAGTCATCAAACCTAAATCCTAGGTAATGTAGAGTAAAATGGTATTCAACGGAAGATCCCTAATATCTCGAATGACAATTTGGCCACTCGTTTTTTGAGCACCATCATGAAAGTATGCCTCGATATAGATGGTAATAGAATGACCCTCCTCTCCTGGTGTGTACCCCACACACCATGGTACACCTAGACGAGATATCCCCATGGAAAAATAGATGTCATCTATATATAATAGCAGGATCTTCCTCTGGATTATAAAACACTCATGATCCAGCTCCCAATATCCAACCAACTGGTCTAATAACAACTCCATGGAGCCTAACATCAGACACCAAAAAAAAATTAATAACCCACATTCCTGAAGGGTTGTCAGGGTTATTTGGTCCCCTTGGGCAGCATATTCATCTGCCTCATGCTGCCTTTCCTTCCACTCAATCATCTTCCCTTCATTTCCTGCATCCAACAACAATAGAGATCCATTAGCCACAATCTCACTCTAAATCTTGGTCCCTCCCTTAAACCCTCATCCCTGAGTCCTCGACCGAAATGCCCAAAACTTGACTTGGACTCGTGGGACACCTTATGGGTGTCATGCAGGGCCCCATGTAATGCCCTTATCCTGTCATTCAAAACCCTATGTGACACGGCCTGTGCGACCCACGAGGCGACCTCAACCCACGGTCAGCCCTCAACCCCACAATCTCCTAAACCAATATTTTCCCCCAAAAACCCAAAAACAACAAAAAAGACATGTGCAGGGTTGCTTGGTTACTTACCTGGATCATGCTAAACGAATGGTTGAATAATATCTCCACATTGAGCTCCAAAAAAATCCTCTTGGATGAGGGCTTATCCTCAAGCTCTTCACACACTCTCCTTGCAAAGTGAAGAATTAAACTTCTCCAAGGTAAGTTCTCCTTTTTATAACTTTTTGGGGAATAAAATATTCATTTTTTACTAAGAGATACCAAAAGTGGGTTTTTCACTTTATTAAGAGCTCATTTTATTATTATTCCATTTTCACTAATTATCCTTGGGAGTCTAGTTGTCATGTGTTTTAACAAAAGTCCAAGGATTTTTCATGAAGATGGCCACTTACAATGAACTTGAGGTACGTGTTCCTACACTAGCATATAGGGATAGGTTTTTCACTGCATTTTCCCCTCTGCACGATTAACTGTCCATATTGCCAACATATGCCTTAGGTTCGAACCTGGCTAGTTGAAACACTAGCCACTCATTTTGCATGTCGTAACTGGTTCGATAGTGCCTACCTATCATGAGCGCCCTAGTTAGCACCTGTAATGCCATTCGATTCCCATGCCGCGTTTGTCTGCAGGGTCGGGAACCCTCTTTCACCCCACCATGACTTGAAGATTGAGCCTCATTATCATCTCTTCGTCTATATTCTGGCCACATCCCATGGGGGGTTCCCAAAAAAATTTCATGTTGCTTAATGGTCACCTATGCGTTTTTCGCTCGCATCATGCCTCCCGTCGATGCACTATTGTTTTCCCATATCCCGCTTACCACTATGCAGTAGCCTTGACCATACACCTCTTGCATTATTTGGCCTCTACTTTGCATCTACCCACCCAGGAAGAGAACAACTGCTAAGAGTGGACCTCCCTTGCCAATACCATTTGCATTCTTCATTGCTTAGGTCAGTTCCATGTGCTTGGGACATAAGAGCATGTTGTTAAGCCACTAGTTCTCTCCCAACAAGTCTCCTTTAAGCTCTTTTCAGACTCTTTAAACACAAAAATATTGTCGAGTGAGCTTGTTTTCTTTTACACTCGTTAAATGGTTTGAAAGGACGTCTATTCGGTGTAAGTTTAACCCTTTTTCAGGCTAGATGTGTTGAAATATTATAATTGTGAAGAGTATTCTACTTATAATTGAATTATTATTATATAGATCAAATCCCCTTTTGTGGATTGATCATGTCGGGTCTTGTCTAAGACAAAATCCCATTTTGTGGATTGGTCAAACCATATTTATATGCTGGTGTTTGTAAAGTCTCCCCCTAGTGCTTAATAAAGTGGTTTTAACCACTAGTTGAAGAAGTCAGTTGTACTTGGTGAAAAGACACAACCCTAGCGCCCCTCAACCAATATAAATAAGAGAGGATGGCACATCATTCACTCACTCACTCAAGTCACTCATCTAGCGCAAGTTTTGAGGATAGTTGCAGTTACAAGAAGAAGGAGAGAGAGGCACATGCTCAGTCTTGGATATTCTCTAGTGTTTTGGTCTAAGTCTTGACATTGTATTGGCAATCTATTATTGAGGAAGTTTTTGTTGCGTTTTCTCCCCCATGAGGGTTTCCCAGGATAAAATGTTGTGTACCTTCTGATTGTGTTTCTTTCAGTGATCCTGCTTATGCTATTATTATCTAGTAAATAGAAAAGAACTTAATAGCAGCTCTAAATTTAACATGGTTTCAGATCTTGACTGAATAGAGAACCTTTCACTCGATAACCAAAAACGTCATTGTTGTTGTACAAGAAAATTTGGGCTTTTTATTGGAAGGGAATTTCTGACTAAAAACCATCTAGGGAAGTGCACCCTACCCTAGCGCATCACTTGGCAGCTTGAGCGCACCTTTTCAGTGGCCACATCCTTGAGAAAGTCAACCACAACAGGAAAATCTCTTTATGGCTAGGGTGAACCACAACAGACAGGTATGACTATAGAAATCAACTCAATTCCAACATATTCTATATAAACTAATGTGCAAGAGAAGTAAGAAAGAGGCTTACCTTTTCCAAACGTTTGATTATGTCCACCATTGAGCACTTTGACCCAAAGCTTTATACCTGCAACAAGTTCTCAACAAACAAGCAAAGCAAGCATCTAATGATGATATAACAGGTTAGCACATTAGATAGCATAATCCATCAATATACAAAACAAACATGCCCATGGATAATAACACATATATTTGCAAGATATCAATTAGATGGGAAAGGAGTATTTCTATTAATAAATGATCAACAGAAGTGAAAACATTACAGACTTCCGTGTTGGCACGGTTTGGAACCAAGAAACCGAGTTCCTTCCAACTGGGCCTCCACCACTTCAATACTCCACCAAAGGCAAGCTCATATAAGGGAGACAAAGAGGTTCTCCATCAATAAGGGAAGAGCTTGGAGGCTGAACACTGTGTTTAGACTTAAAGGACAAAGGGATGCAAACTCAATAATGAAGTAATAATTTCTCCAGAGTAACTTTGCTCTCAAAGTTGAATTCTCTCCTCTTTTCCATAGCTTGGAATTGTCTTCTTTCTAGCCTTAAAAATGCAACTGAAGGGTCATGTCAGAACGTTTCTAGTATATGGAAGGCCAATGATCAGATATCTCCTGTCGTGACATGGAAACCCGACATTTAATTTATATTTTCTGGCACAAATCCTGATGTACGCGGGCTATAGTGGAGCAACCAACGTATACGCTTGCTGTATAAATTTCAAGGTGCGCACAAGTGGAATATATTTTTTTTTTCTCTGGATTTATCAATCAGGGAAATTAAGTCTGCATGGCAGAATGGAATAAGGCCCTCTCTGCAATATTGCATAGGGCGAGGCAAATCTTTCTATAGCAGATGTCGCCTAATGTGTGAGGTCAGAGGAGAATCTGCGATGGCCGAAATACATTATAAATAACCTAGAAGTGGAGTGGTAGAGAACCAGCTGGACAAACTAGATCGCTCATTACATTTTGTACTGACTTTGCATACATGGCTACCAAAATACATTGCAGGTCCATGTGAAAAATATACCAAACAAGTGTCCGTGGTCATGAATAGGCAAATACAAATATGGTTACATGCCAAAAAGTTCTCATAGTCACAAACAAGGCCTAGTAGAATCCGTCTAAAAAAAACCTGAAGATATTGGTATACCATGGAGTACAATCTGATCTCCCATGATCACTGAAGTCGTATAGGTACTGGTCTAAATGAAAAGGAGGCAATAGCTCAGGAAAGCTGCGACCACATAGTGATGTCTTCAAGTCATCTACACAATCTACCAAAGGTGAAAGTCTACATCATGTGAATAAAGGAGTTGAGGTCGAACACAATGAGATATCATTTGATTACCGGTCATTGATGTATACTGTTAACAAACACGAGACAACCTACCGATAATGAAAGTAGGTATCAAGGCACCAAGTACATTCTTACAAGTATGAATAGTGGAAACAGTGTCGAGCACCTGAAGAATCCATTGATCAGGAGAAATTGATGTATTCCCAACTGTCGATGGCGAGAGAGCCTGCCACTAATGAATTCAAGCCTCAAGATACTCATAAAAATCTAGGCCTCGTTTCCTGAATAAATGGGATTATGTTGATGGAAAGAGACCTGCTGAAAGGAGAGCGTTAAGGCATCTCTCATCAGTCAGCACGAGGTACAAAGCAGGAGCTTCATGATTTGGTGGAAATCGGATGAAGAACAAGTTCACGAACCAACGACCCTGTGCATCTTTCGCGTATCCCAAGTGCAAGCGGTACATAAAAAAGACCCTTTGAATAACAACCAATGATGAAAAACTGTTGACAAAGGCGAGGAGACCACCAATAAGGCTAATGGAATCCAAGAAACTACACGAATCCTAATGTGTGAATAGTTGTCTTGTCCTCGAACACAAGGGAAATCACCCAGTCAGTGACCAATGATGAAATGTCGACTGTTGGGTTCAAGATTACCTACCAATGATGGAATTAGGGCCAGGGTGCATGATAGGACTAAAGTATCATGTGATTCTGAGACAAAATGAGGGTATGGCCAACATGCAAAGTCAAGAGTTCTGAGGAGTGGCCGACACAGTTTGATAGACTTCCTTTGAACAAGAGAAAGAGACATATGGTGGACCCTAGCAACATAAACCCAATGATAAAATAATGAGATGCAGGAGACATCAATGACGTTCTTTGTAGGGACTGGAAGAGTAACCAGTCGGTAGAGAAGACTCAATAACGAGCTCAACTTCCTAAGGCCATGCTAAACCCAAAATTATGATGAATGGACTCAAATCACTTTGTGCTTTGTTCAAAGGTGACACGACTGTTGCCGATATAAGATAATACTCCCTTCCCGCCAGTCTTTTTTTGTTTTTTCATAACAAACGAATTCTATGATATAGAGGAGGCAACGATTGTCGCAAGTAAGAAAAACTAGTTCCAGCAGTGGAACGTACCTATGCTCAATGCAGGGAAGTGCATGCGGGAGATGGACACTCATGGGAATGTTCCCTCCTAGGTATAGGGTGTCAAATTGCGAAGGATGTAAACAAGGCTCTGCTTAGTTGAGGATGCAAAACTGCCGAGGCAAACGGTTTATAACGCAAAGCCCAACTATAGGCTCAATACTGCAAGCAGGGGTATGAGATGCAATCACAACTTAACGCCAAAAATGTCCTTTTTATGTCTTTTAGTCTACTTGGTGTGAAAAAGGGATAAACTTGTGCCAAGTAGACGTCTCTTCAAAACCAATTTACGAGTGTGAAAAAGACAAGCTCACTCGACGATCTTTTCACTTTTTGATAACGAGTCGGAAAAGAGCTTAACTAAGACTCATGATCTTTCAAATCCAATTTAACAAGTGTGAAAGGGACAGATCACTCGACAATATTTTCGCTTTTTAGAAAATGAGTCGGAAAAGGGCTTAACTAAGACATGACATTTCAAGTCCAATTAATGAGTATTAAAGGGACAAATTCACTCGAAAATCTTTTTGGTTTTTAGACGAGTCGAAAAAGAGCTTAAGTTAGACTCGCTTGGGATATTTTAGGCGGCAAGTCACGAGGGAGGCCAAGGCTTCCGTGCAGACCTTCTGTGGAATGTCAGTATCTTACGAAGAACTGACACAATCTTGGTAAGACCCAAAGCTCTCCAAGTCGAGGAGGACAAAGTGCTAACGGAGGTTATTGTCTCTATGATGTATCAGATAATGTCTCTTCCTGGAAAATACATAGGCGAATGCATTGGATACCCCACAAGATCATCCCAATCAAAGGGAACCTCATCAAGACTTGGAGGGAGAGAAATCGGGAAGAGTAAACCTCTGTCTTGTTCAGAAGGTGAAGTACTAGAAATGCTAAGGACACGGCATAGAACGTATAGAACCAGAACCAGAAGAACGGGATCGACCAAAAATTTTGTTGGTGCGACCGCTTCCTTAGACTTGTCACTCTCCAAGAGAAGAGTGAGGTCGACCAAAAATTGCATCGGCACGACCACTTCTTCAACCATTGGTTGAATAGGATGCGAGAAAATAAGTTCAAGAGATGCATAACCTCCAAAAACAAGAGTGTTGTCGGTCGAATATTGCATCGACATGACCATTGGTTGAACAAGATGCGAGACAACAAGGTCAAGAGACGCATCACCCCTAAACATAGGAGAGGTGTTGGTCGAAGATTGCATCGACACGACCACTGGTTGAATGGGATGTGAGAAAACAAGGTCAAAGGATGCATCAATCCTTAAAGGAAAAGGGGTGTCAGCCGAAGATTGCATCGACATGAATGTTGTATCAACCAAAGAAGGAACAGAGTGTGAGACAACCATAGACAACTCAGAACCTGAAGGACCCTCAAGTGAGAACCAAGTTTCAGGTATCTCGACAATAGCAGGACATAAACGAGTAAGGTGATTTCCTTCACAAGTCCTGCAAAGGAATATGGCCCCACGTCTGAAACGTCTAGGATTCTCAATCGTATGAATGCCCTCAACATAACTTGTAGTGGCTGGTGACATGCTCCCAGCATGACTTGCAGAGGCTAGTACACAATCTCCAACATGACTAGCAGAGGTTGGTGATGAATGTGCAGTGTGACTAGAAATGACTAGACTCGTGCCCATAGCATGAATTACAGAGGTTGTCGACCAATATCCAACATGACTAGCAGAGGTTGGTGATATGATGCCAATATGACACGCAGTGACTGGACTTGTGCCCCCAACATGACTTGCAGCACCTGGTTGCAAGTCTTCAACATGACTTGCAGAGGTTGTCAACCAATCTCCAACATGACTAGCAGAGGTTGGCGATGGAGCTCCAATATGACTGGCAGTGATTGGACTTGTGGCAGTGGTTGATTGCGGCATTTCAGACCAAGGTCCAAGGAAAGATTGGTTCTGAGAAGTTGCAGGCCAGGAAGGATCCTATTTTACACTTCGTCCCTATCTGGCAGGATAGTATCCTCCTCCGTACTGATTCATAAAGGTTTGTAAGGGCGTCGACACTGAAGTAGATGTATGCGAAGAGACAAAATCATGATAAGGATTACTCGAGTGAGGATACATGTTGCCCCAGATGAAGGAACTTCGTGAAGGGGGTTGCCCATACTATAAAAATAACTTCCCCCAGATGAAACACCAGAGGACAGACTAAGGTCTGCCATGGGAAAAGTGTTCATAGGAGCTGACATAGTGGAAGAAGGATAAGTGGACGGAGTGTAATAAGTATAATGATTGCCTAATTGGGCACTTACTTCTCGCATGGTGGACTCGTAGGAAGGAAAATTCCAACCTCCTATTGTAAGAGGTGTTTGAAGGATATGACTCCCACCAAACAAAGAGGGTGAATAAGGAGGCATCATGCCCCCAGAACCAAAACTTGTATTTGCATAAGGAGGCGAGACAGAGGATGGTAAGTGTGAAGACATATTTGACATACCATGAGAAAAATTATTAGAGACCCAAAACATTGACTGAGTATCATAATTCTTCCTACCATTATAAAAAGTGGATGGATTTTCCCNCCAGTCGGTCAGATCCCCCCAGAGAGGTAATCGTCCATAAATCTTGTGTGTTTTCCGACCCCTATCTGACCCAAGGTACTAACAGAATAACCCCTGCAAGTAACCTATGAGATACCTAAGTCAAGAAACTAATAAACCAATGTATAATTGATACACAGGCCAGTAGTCATACGTAAGGATCACCGCATGGGTAGGGTAGAAAAACCCTAAACCTTGAAAGCACCGCCTCTCACAGAGGTATGGGACTAGCAAGATCCCCAAATACGAATAAATCCACAGAAATATCTCTGACACTAGGTAAGTATCCAGGGGATATCCCTTCAACTAACTTTGCACAACCTCGTGATTAATTCCGGTGTGAGCAGAGCCTCCTGATCTTACCAATTATACAATGGACTTCTCAACTCCCTTTCTCAGACACATATGTTGATTTAATTGCCTTGGAGAAGTTTACTCACAAAATTCTATTCCAAGGCACTAAATCCTAGGCTAGTTTGTGCACCCTAGAAAATAAAACCATTAATAATAAATTTTAAATTATAGCATTGATTTTATGGCTGTGATTACTCAAAAAGGCACGGTGATGAAACTCATGGTGTTACGACTCTACAAGAAATTAAATATGAATATAATTCAAAGTCTAGCTTTAACTTTTAATGTATGATATGCTCCTAAAAGCGATGCAATTTTCAAATTCAACTCTGCAATTCAGAAGTAAAAAATGCAATCTTTCACTGTATGCACTAAGCTAATGATAAAAAACTCAAAAGACAAAAGATGCCAAGCAATGCAAAATGCCTATTTTTTTGTATTTTCAATATATCGAAACTCAAAATGCATGGACTGAAAAGTAACTTGATATATAGCCCTACTGTGTATAAAAGAGAGATAACTCAAGTAGGATATCAAGCAATGAAACACCTGTTAATATTATGGTAGCTGCGGGAGGTATTTACCTCCACGTGTAAACCTGACGAGAATAGAAGACTCCAGAAAGCAAGAGAAAACCCCAATGAGTTGGCTAATAACCCTAGAAGTCTTGTCGGCTCAAAAAGATAATTTATATTAGGTTATTAGCCTCCAAGAGAAGAATTCAACCATAAATAATAATAATATACTGAACAGACACATATCCAGGAGGAGAAGTCGGCCCCAACAAATCTAGCAGAACGAGTATAAATACAGGGCGCTAGTTCTCATTTTGACACATCTCAGAATTGCAGACAACAACTGGTGCGCACTGTAGTTTGCAGTTTGGTGCGCACATGTGGAGGAGAGCTGCAGGTGCAGCAGCTGCAGCTAGCAGTTTCAGTGTTGGCTTGGACTATCTCTTGGCTAGGGTTTAGACTATCTGATCAGCTATTGTTGGTGCACTATCCTTGGAGGAAGATGTGCTACACCTTGTTTGGCTATCTAGCCTAGGGTTTTCTTCCAGAGTAATTCTCAGTCAAGGTTAAGGTGCTTGGAGGGTGGCTTCGGCCTATGGTTGGGTGACGAGGGTATCATCAATGGTAAAATGAGCACACAATATTCTATATTCTAACAGGTTATGGTCCCACACCTCCTTCATTCAGTCTAAACGCTGGAAGGAAACATAGCCGCTAGGATATTGAGCTCGTTGAGGAACTGCCGCTAGGGTTACTAGTAGAAGCAACTTCCAAGACATTGCCGCTAGGGTTACTAGCAGGAGTAGTTGCAGAAACCATAAACCTCTTATTGAAGCACCTTAAGTGAAAATATTGACCTAATCTCCGGACATATCAGTGAGCCCTAACCTAGCGCATCTCCTGCTACTCTCAGCAAGCCAAGACGTGAAGTTTGAATTTCTGGTCAAATCTAGGGTTTGACCAAGTCAAGTAGCCATGACTAACTCTATGAAGCTGAGAACAAGTTAGATGGAGCCTCTAACTTCAGAGCGTGGAAGACAAGGATTGATCTCATCCTTGCCAAGAATAAATTACTGTATATCGTGAAAGGAAAGATCGTGAAGCCAGAGTTTGAAGAAGGAGAAGAGAAGGAACCGCAGAACGTTGCAGCTATGGAGAAGTTCAAAGATGTTGACAT
>SNQJ01S0048007.1:88294-133006 GCA_010110895.2 Picea sitchensis
TAGCTCAGAATTGTCTTCTTTATAGCCTTCAAAATGCAACTGAAGGACCAAGTCAGAATGTTTCCAGTATATGGACGACCAAGGATCATAGATCTCCTGTCGTGACATGGAAACCCAACATTCAATTTTGATTTTCTGGCACAAATCCTGATGTACATGGGCTGCAGTGGAGCATCCAGCGTATACGCTTACTGTATAGCTTTCAAGGTGCGTACAAGTGGAAAAATATTTATTTTTGTCTCTGGATTTATCAATAAGGCAAAGTAAGTCTGCATGGGGGAATGGAATAAGGCCCTCTCTACAAGATTGCATAGGGTAGGCAAATTTGTCTATAACATGGATATTCTCTAGTGTTTTAGTCTAAGTCTTGACATTGTATTGACAATCTATTATTGAGGAAGTTTTTGATGGGTTTTCTCCCCCATGAGGGTTTTCCAGGATAAAATGTTGTGTACCTTGTGATTATGTTTCTTTCAGTGATCATGCTTATGCTATTATTATCTAGTAAATTGAAAATACCTTAATAGCAACTCTAAATTTAACATGGTTTCTGAGCTTAACTGAATAGAGCACCTTTCACTCGGTAACCAAAAATGTCATTGTTGCCGTACAAGAAAATTAGGGCTTTTTATTGGAAGGGAATTTCTGACTAAAAACCATCTAGGGAAGTGTGCCCTACCCTAGCGCATCACTTGGCAGCTTGAGCGCACATTTTCAGTGGCTAGAGCCTCGAGAAAGTCAAACCCTAGTTTTGACTGGTACCAGGAAACCAGAACCAGTACTAGAAGTACCAGTCCAAATTTTTGCAGGTCAAGTTTTAAGGGGTAAAACTTGGAATTTTTGAAATTTAACAGCTCCAACCTACTCGCCTCAGCCCAACGCATCTCCTGGTAAGTTCAGATTCAATTTCTGAGCACTTTCATTTTTTAGTAATTTTCCTAGCTCCAGGTTAATATGTTTGCAAGCACTAAGCTTGTTGACAAGTTATAAGGTATGGAAAACTTGTGTGCCTGGAAGTACATAATTGGACTCATTCTTGAAGAGAATGACCTTACAATATTCATAAAAGAAAATGTGACGGAACCTGAAGAAGAAGCAGCCAAAGAGAAGTACAAGAAGGATATGATTAGGGACAAAAGAATAATTGTAGATTCCATTAAATACCACTTGATCCCTCAAGTTTTTTCTAATAATACCCCAAAGGATATGTGTGATGCCCTAACCATAATGTATGAAGGAAAGAACATCAACCGGAAGATGAACTTGAGAACCCAACGCAAGAATACAAAGATGCAGAAAGGAGAAACAATTCCTGACTATTTCTCTAGGGTTTCTCAATTCAAGGAACAATTAGAAGCAATTGGAGACAACCTGGATTAAGATGAACTCATAATGACAAATCTTAATGGTCTCACAAGACCTTGAGATTCCTTCATCCAAACTATATGTGCAAGAAAATAAATAATCCAATTTGATAGTCTATGGGAAGAATGTGTTCAAGAAGAAGCAAGAGTAGCCAATCGAGAAGAAGTACTATTAAGGGATGAAGACCAAGCCCTAGTTGCTCATGCTAAAGGACGAAATAAAATGTCTCATTTTCAGAAGGAGACCCACCTTCATAAGGAATCTCACTCCCCAAAGAGATTCACACACTTCCATAAAGAATCGCACCCTCCAAGGAGATTCCAGAAATATCAGAAGAGGCAAAGAAAAGGAAACGATTTCTCCTCTTATCAATGTTATCATTGTGATAAGGTGGGACACATTGCTAATAATTTTCCTAACAAAAGGGAAGCATACAAGAAGAGAAATAACAAAAGACATCATGCCCATGCAGTTGAAGATCATGAGCCACCCTCAAAGATGACTAAAGAAAAGATTGAATATTACATTTTAGTTTCTGCCCTCTCAGGATCTGTGACACCTGGAGAGGATACTTGGCTAATATATAGTGGTGCCTCTAAGAACATGACAGGTCAGAGAGACATTCTCTCTAGCCTTAGAGAAAATGAATTTTCCCAGATTTTTTCACTTGGAGATGATTATCAGTATCCTATCAAAGGAATGGGAGAATCCACCTACAAACTTGATTCAGGGACTCCTATGAAAATGAAGGATGTAGTTTATGTACCATGTTTGACAAAGAACTTACTTTCTATCTCATCTCTAGATAAGAAAGGTTTCAGGGTTGCATTCAAATATGGTGAAGTTCTTATATGGCCTAAAGGAAAACCATAGAAGATGCAATTTTTATTGGAACATAAGAAGGTGGCTTGTATAATTTAAAAGGTCACTCAGATGCAGCCTTGACTCACTCCACTGAGAGTCCATGTGAACTTTGGCATAGTAGACTAGGTCACATCAACTACAAAGCCTTACCATATGTAAGCAAGGTAGTTACAGGTCTACCATAATTCAAGGTTGATTA
Source organism: Picea sitchensis (assembly GCA_010110895.2). NCBI lineage: Eukaryota > Viridiplantae > Streptophyta > Pinopsida > Pinales > Pinaceae > Picea > Picea sitchensis. The sequence continues at coordinate 90,723 of SNQJ01S0048007.1, forward strand.
TGTAGGTGTATGCAAGATATGTGCACAAGGAAAGAACATAAATAATCCTTTCCCAAAGAGCGACAGTAAAGCAGAAGGAATATTGGAGCTCATCCACTTAGATGTATGTGTTCCAATACCATCAACCTCTCTAAGTGGGTATGCATATTATGTGTCATTTATTGATGATTATTCTTGCAAGACTTGGGTTTATTTCTTGAAATCCAAAGATGAAGTACCTGGAAAGTTCAAGGAATTCAAAGCCTTGGTAGAAAATTTATCTGAAAGAAAAATCAAGATACTCAGGTTAGATAATGGAGGAGAATACACCTCAAATGAATTTGGAATATTTTGCAGAGATGCCTGGATTAAGAGGGAGCTCACCACCCCCTATAATCCTCAACAAAATGGTGTAGCAGAAATAAAGAGTAGAACAATAATGGAAACAGTGAAGAGTATGATCCACGATCAAGATCTTCCAATGCACTTATAGGATGAAGATGTAAGAACAACAATTTATGTCCAAAACATAGTATCCCATAGTGCACTTGGATTCAAAACCTCCGAAGAAATGTTCTCCAGAAAGAAGCCAGAAGTAAGCCATCTCAAAATATTTGGTTGTCCAGTGTTTGTACACATTTTGAAAGAAAGGAGAACTAAGTTGGATCCTTCAGGAAATAAGGGAATATTTGTTCGATACTGTGAGGTATCTAAGGCCTTCAGAATTTACATACTAGGTTACCATCATATTGAGGTCATTAGAGATGTAACTTTTGATGAAGATGCAACACTCAAGAGATCAAGGAAATGCCAACTTGAAGAAGTATATGAAGAAGAACCTGTAACTCCCAGAGTTGCTAACTTGTGAAGGAAGTTGCTATTACTCTTGATGATGAGATTCCAGAAGATCATGATATGATAGAATCTCAAGAACCTCCCTAGATGGCGATCTCACACAAGAGAAAGCCAGCTTGGTCAGGGAATTTATTCAAGATGGAGAAAGTATGGTGCCCCAAAAGGAACCATGAGACAAAGTAAGAAACCTAATCCATTCTCCAGTTATATGGCCTTGATGTGTGATCTCATAGAAAAAGAACCTACTTGCTTTGAAGAATCCATTCAGAAGAAATAATGGGTGGATGCCATGACATAAGAATACTAGTCCACTATAAAGAATGATGTATGGGAAATAGTTCCCAGCCCAAAGAACAAAGATGTGGTATCTTCCAAATGGATATACAAGATAAAACATATTGCAGACGAAAGTATTGAAAAACATAAGGTAATATTTGTAGCTCGTGGATTTTCTCAAAAGGAAGGCATTGATTATGAAGAGACGTTTGCTCCTGTAGCCAGATACACTTCCATTAGACCAATCATAGCTCTTGCAACCAAAATGAAGTGGAAGTTAACCAGATGGATGTGAAAACAACCTTCTTGAATGATGTTATTGAATAATAAGTGTATATAGAACAACCTCAAGGGTTTGAAGTTGAATATAGAAAGACTCATGTCTACGGGTTGAAGAAAAAATTGTACGGGTTAAAGCAAGCTCCTAGAGCTTGGTATAGAAGAATTGATAGTTTCCTGACGAGCTTGGGATTTACCAAGAGTAAAGTTGATTCTAACCTTTACTTGAAGGTTATGAATGATGAGCCAGTTATATTTTTGTTATATGTAGATGACTTATTCTTAAATGGAGAATAAAATCTCATTACATATTGTAAGAAGAAACTTGTTGCAGAATTTGAGATGAAAGACCTAGGCCCGATGCATTATTTCTTAGGTCTTGAAGTTTGATAGAGACCAAAGAAGATCTTCCTTAACCAAGGGAAGTATGTAGTTGAAATACTGAAGAGGTTTGACATGTTGGAATATAAATCCATGAACACACCCATGGAAACAAAGTTGAAGCTCCTGGTGGATACTTCACCAGAATTGGTTGATGCTACTCTATATAGATAGATCATTGGATCATTGATGTATCTGACGAATACCAGGCCTGATATATGTTTTTTTGTGAACACCTTGAGTTAGTATCTAGTATATCCCAGACGTGTTCACCTTGTAGCTGCAAAACATCTAATGAGATATCTTAAGGGCACATTGGAATATGGTCTCTGTTATACTAGAGATCATGACTTCAAATTGTATGGATATACTGATTCAGATTGGGCTAGAAGTGTTTTTGATAGAAAGAGTGATGCAGAAGCATCGTCAACATCAAGCGAGCATGGGACAAGCGCAACACATTTTGAGCACATGATAAATTGTTTAAAACATTTGAAGATTGGATGCGCCAAACTTAAATGTGATAGTTAAGGAGAGGCGTACTTATATATTGTAAAGGACCTTGAGCGATCTGCTCTCGTCCATAGTAGGTAGAAAGCATTTATGTTAGTAGGTAACTTTGAATTCTCTGATTAGATAGTTTTAGGAGTGGAGGGAAAACATATATAGACACCTTCATTGTGTGTTGTAACATTATTAGCATGAAGAAGAGAGCATAGAAGAGAAGCAGAGAGCTGTGTAGCAGACTCCATGTACAGAAGTTCTAAATTAATACAAAGAAATTGTGATTTAGACTCATGGTGTTCATATATTCTCTGTGTATGCATCTTTAAATGTTATGCTCATGAATATTTTACTCTTTCTATCATGCAATTGCTTTTATGCTATGTATGAATGATTTCCCGTTGAATATTTGAAATCTGAGAGGAAAGGGTAATGAAATGAGTTTCAATTGCTCCTCTATCTGAGCAATAGTTCCTGCAAGGAGTGCAGTTGAATTGTCCGCAAGGAGTGAGTTGACAAAAGGTTCAGAGGTTCGTCTATGAAAGCTTAGGAGAGATAGCGTTTGTTCTCATATTCGCACAGAGGTGTAGTCAGGCACAGGAGCCATGCAAGGGGTGTGCAGGCCGAGGAAAATATCAGAGTTTCGAACCTGAGCAAAGTATTGAGAGACTGTTACTGCAAAGCGTGCACAGGGTCGAAGAGCGTTCAACACTTCAAGTGTTTGGAGGTTGCCGCAAGGAGTGCGTGCAAGGGTCTTCTTTAAGACTCGAAGTTGTAAGAAGGCTCAGGAAGGATAAAGCCTTTGAAACTATTGAAGGTAGTACAAGAAGTTGGTGCATTTGAGTGACTAAAAGGCATCGAAAGTTTGTGCCGCAGGTGGATAAGTCTGAGAAAGAATCCTTGGTTCACTTTGCAGAAATCATCAGGGGGAAGAAACAAACGGTCAGAATTCTCTGTAGAGAATTAGTGAAATCCCGTCAGCCGTCTGATCTGACAAAGAAGCGAGGAGGTTACGGTTGTGTCCAGAGTTTCAAGCTCAGGAGATCGTGAGCCGTTGGATCCTCACCTAGTTACCCGTCAGCCATCCGATTTGACAGGAGTTGCACGGGGTTTAAACCCTCTCAAGTCGAGCGAAGGTCCCGAAAGGTGTTGGGATATCGAGGCGTCAAAGTTCAGGATATCGAAAAGTCCCGTGGACAAGAGATCGGGTAAATCCACAGTGAAAAACCCCGAAACAAGTCAGAACCGTCCATCTGTTGGGACACGTGGCAGGAATCGAGAGCCATCGGCATATCGAAAGTCTAGAGACCAAGATTCCGAGACCTTTTGAGTCTCGAAACAACGAAAGGATCACAGCCGTGGATCTCAGGAAGGACACGTGTCGTGTGATCATCCATATCGGAGATTCGGCCATCGGGGCTCATATAAGTGAGCGGTTTGATTCTTCATTTGGCGAAGACCAAGGTTTGATCTGAACCGTCCATCCATTTGGGACGTGTGTCAGAAATCCGAGAAGTCGGGGTTCGGCGTTTCGAGAATCCTGAAGACATGAAACACTTACATTTCGGAACTACGAAGTCCGAAATCCCGATGAGGAGAAAAGCTCTGTTATGGGGCCCAGTTGACGCCATCTCGTCATAACGGGAGGTCGGGAATCATAATTTCGGGGGTTCCGTGGGAAGGATCCCAAAGTCATTGTTTCCCCAAAATTGCGAAGTGACGAGGACCGTCCATCTTTGAGGACGCGTGGCAAAAATCTCGACTTCCGGGGAAAGTCCCGAAAGGGAAGTCATATCGGGAAATCGGAATTCGAGAGATCGGGGAAATCAAAGACAAATGTATTTTGGCATTTGAAACCGCGAAGTCCCGAGGGAGATCTGGAGCTGTTGGTTTAGTAGACGATCACGGTCATTGATGGGTTCCTAGTTGACGTCATATCGGGATTCGGAGGATCAGGGATCCTGAGGACAAGAGGTCACATACATTTCGACATCAGAAACCCCGAAATCCCGAAAGGTGATAGGACTGCGGTCATATAAAGGGAGGTCGTATGGACCCAAAAGTCTAGCCCAAGGGACTAGCAGAAGTTGAAGCATCTCGGGATATCGGAGATCGGGAAATCGGGAAACAAAAGGTTTGCAACATCGGGGATTGTGAAACCCCAAAACCCAAATTTTTATTTTTTTGTGGTGAACGGAAAAGCGATCGGGCCTAAAGGCTGTTAAGGAGAAGCAAAGCCCTGTGGGTCGATTTTATTAGATATTCCGAGGAGGGATCAAAGAGCCGCTTCAGCTCAAAGGTGGAATTAGAACGATCCTTAAGACCAGGAGGTTAGCGCAGAGGCCTTTGCCGAGGCAGAGGGGAATAACGTATTGCGTCAGGTTTGGTATCAGATCCCTGGACACATACTTTGATTATGAAGATGTCGAGGAAGACAAGAAGGTCAAGCACGCTATCATAAGATTAAAGGGACATGCAACATTGTGGTGGGATGAACTACAAGCTGATAAACGCTGCAAAGGCAAGTAGAAAATCAAGAGTTGGGATAGGATGATTGCGAAGATGAAGGCGAAATTCATCCCTAGATATTATCAAATTACTCTGTTCAGAAGAATGCAGAACCTGAGACATAAGCTGATGACAGTGAAAGAATACACTGAAGAATTCTACAGGCTGAACATCAGGGCAGGTCATCGGGAAAGCGATGATGAAAAGGTTGCCAGGTACATGAATGGCCTGAGGTATGACATTCAGGATGAGATGAGCATGGTAACCATCCGAACGATGAAAGATGCTTATCAGATGGCTCTAAAAGCTGAAGAGAATCTGAGCTGAAAGCAGGGTCAAAAAGGCTGAGGCAAGAGTCAGCCCAAAGGCAAATCAGTTGCCCAAGGTAAATATCAGAAGCCCAAGGAGGACTGGAAGAAACCTCAGACTCGAACTGAGAGAGGTGGAAGCTCACAGTGAGGGCAATATGCTGAACAAAGAGGAAAACATACTGAGCAAAGAGGAGATTATGCTGATAATAATACTTTTCCTCGTACTAGAGGTAGAGGACGAGGAAGAGGTGGAGTGATAAAATGCTTCATGTGTGGAAAGAGTGGACACAAATATTATGAATGTCCATATAAAAATAAAGAGGGTAGAGAGACCCATGTCGCTGAAGCACAAAGGCGATATGTTGAGGCAGAAGATGCTGAAGGCGGAAGATCGCTGATGATGCGAAAAATTCTTTTGACACCAGAGAAGGAGGTGGAGAATTCAACCCAAAGAAACAGACTTTTTTGGACTGCTTGTAAAACCAAGGACAGGGTATGAAAGGTCATCATGGACAGTGGTAGCACGGATAATCTCGTTTCGACAGAGATGGTAGAAAAGCTGGAGCCGGAGACGAGTGAACATCCGAGTCCATATAGAGTTTCATGGCTACAAAAGGGACATCAGGTAAATGTCACTAAACAATGTTTAGTTGAATTTGAGATAGGAGGATATAATGATAAGATACTCTGTGATGTTATTCCTATGGATGTTTGTCATCTATTGTTGGGTAGACCATGGCAATATGACAGAAATGTGATTCATGATGGGAGGATGAACACATACACCCTAGAACAGAATGGGAGAACTCATATGTTGCTTCCAATCAAAGATAAGGAAGTGAAACCTGAAGTAAGTAACACTGTACTTCTCATGAGTGGGAAGGAACTCCTTACCGAGGTCAAGAAGAAGGAGGAACCGCAGTTCATTGTGGTCAGGAAACTGAGAATTTTTTTGACCAGCACAAGAGTGGACGATTTAACAGAAGAGGTTCAGGAACTATTGGAAGAGTTCGCTGACATAATAGTGGATGAACTACCTCATTCGTTGCCACGAATCAAAAGTGTGAGTCATCATATTGATCTCATACCTGGAGCCATTTTTCCAAATAAAGCCGCGTGCAGACTAACGCCGCAAGAGAATGAAGAGGTCAAAAGACAAGTCCAGGATTTGTTGGACAAAGGGTTGGTTAGAGAAAGCTTGAGCCCATGTGCTGTTCCGACAGTACTCAGTCCAAAGAAAGACGGAGGCTGGAGGATGTGTACTAATTCAAGATCCATTAACAAGATAGCCATCAGGTATAGATTTCCATTGCCAAGGATGGATGATTTGATGGATTTCTTAAGTGGAGCAAAATATTTTTCGAAGATTGATTTGAAAAGTGGTTATCACCAAATTCGTATGAGGGAAGGTGATGAATGGAAAACAACCTTCAAGACTAACGAAGGGTTGTATGAATGGCTTGTTATGCTGTTTGGCTTAACAAATGCGCCGAGTACCTTTATGAGGTTGATGAACGAAGTCCTGAAGGAATTCATCGGGAAATTTGTCATTGTGTATCTGGATGACATACTGATTTTCAGTAAAACAAAGGCAGAGCATTTGAAACACTTAGCTACAGTAATGAAGAGATTACAACAAGAGAAGCTACTTATAAACATGAAGAAATCCTCATTCATGAAGACATAACTCATCTATTTGGGCTTTGTTATTTCTGCAGACAAATTAAGGATGGATCTAGATAAGGTGGAAGTGATCAAGAATTGGCCATCACCGAAGAACATATTTGAGGTNTCCTCATTCATGAAGACATAACTCATCTATTTGGGCTTTGTTATTTCTGCAGACAAATTAAGGATGGATCTAGATAAGGTGGAAGTGATCAAGAATTGGCCATCACCGAAGAACATATTTGAGGTGAGAAGTTTTCACGGATTGGCTAGTTTCTACCGGAAGTTCATCAAGAATTTTAGTGGAATTAGTGCACCGATGATGGACACAGTGAAGAAAAGACACAAATCTTTTCACTAGACAGAAGAGGCTGAGAAGAGTTTTAATCTGTTGAAGAGGAAGATTACGGAACAACCAATTCTGGTGTTGCCGAATTTCCAAAAGACATTTCAAGTGAAATGCGATGCAAGTGGATTTTCAATAGGGGCGGTCCTGAGTCAAGAGGACAGGCCGATAGCATACTTCAGCGAGAAGCTGAATGAAGCAAAGGTGAAGTACTCCACATATGACAAGGAGTTCTATGCTATCATCCAGGCATTGAAGAAATGGAGGCATTACTTGATTCCCAAAGAGTTTGTCTTATACAGTGACAATCATGCACTGCAGTTTGTGAATCAACAGGAAAAGTTGAATCAGAGACATGTTAAATGGGTTGAATATATGCAAAATTTCACTTTTGTGATTAAACATATTTCTGGAACTGCTAATAAAGTTGTTGATGCTTTGAGCAGGAAATGTTTGCTGTTGCAGGAGTTCAGAGTTAAAACACTGGGTTTTGATGACCTCAGGGACATGTACAGAGATGATCCAGATTTTAAGGAGGCATATGAAGTAGCTGAGAATCCAATTCTCAGAGACAGAAGCCAATGGATAGAATACATGATCCAGGAAGGATTATTGTTTAAAGGTAATCAACTTTGTATTCCAAAATGCTCCATGAGGGAGAACCTGCTGAAGGAGAAACATAGTGGAGGATTAGCAGGACACTTTGGTCACGAAAAAACATTCGCAAAGCTGAATGAGTCATGTTTTTGGCTGGAAATGCGAGCAGACGTCAAAATATTTGTAGATAAATGCAGAATTTGCTAGCATTCGAAAGGAAAGAGACAAAATGCAGGATTTTATCAACCGTTGCCCATACTTGAGAGGCCGTGGGATGCAATCAGCATGGATTTTATATTGGGTTTGCCAAGAACACAAAGAGGATTTGACTCAATCTTTGTGGTGGTGGATAGATTTTCCAAAATGGCACACTTCATTCCATGTCAGAAAACCAGTGACGCAACTCACATTGCGAATTTGTTTTTCAAAGAAGTCATTCGACTTCACGGCTTACCAAGGAGCATAGTTTCGGATCGAGACGCTAAGTTCGTGGGACACTTCTGGAGGAACTTATGGAAGAATATGGGAACTAACTTGTTGTTCAGTTCAGCTTATCATCCTCAGATGGATGGACAGACAGAAGTCGTAAACATGAGTCTGGGAGACTTGCTGAGGAGCCTGGTGATAGAACACCATAGTCAGTGGGACAACATATTACCACAGGCAAAGTTTGCTTATAATGATTCAATCGACAGAAGTACAGGGCAGAGTCTGTTTCAGATTGTCTATGGCATGCAGCTGAGGGGAATTTCTGAATTGAGAGATTCAGAACAGAATGCGACTAGGAGTGCTAGTGCAGAAGATTTTACATAGGCGATGAAGGAACTTCACAGCCAGGTGAAGGAGCGTTTACAAAATTCAAGCCAGGAGTATAAGCGAAGAACATATCAACACAGAAGACAACTTCAATTTGAAGTTGGTGATTTGATTCTGGCACATCTGAGAAAGGAAAGGTTCCCAAAGGGAACATATAATAAACTAAAGATGAAGAAGATCGGACCATGTAAGATCTTGAAGAAATTTGGGGAAAATGCTTATGAAATTGAATTACCCAATGGGATCGGAATTTCTCCGATATTCAATATATCAGATTTGTACCCATACAAAGCTGAGGAAGCAGGAACAAATGATGAACAGTCAGAGGTTCAGTGGCAAAAGAAGATGCCAGTTGCAGAGAAGCCGCAAATGGAAAACATACTAGATAAAAGAATTAGCAAGAAGACCAGAAGAAAATGATACTTTGAATACTTGGTCAAATGGAAAGGACATCCAGTTGAAGATGCCAGTTGGGTGAATGAAGCAGTGATTCAGAAGCATGGACATACTGTGCGAGAGCTCATGGACAGGAGCCCATGAAATTTTTTCAAGAGAGGGAGTATGATGCAGGAGCATCGTCAACATCAAGCGAGCGTGGGACAAGCGCAACACATTTTGAGCACATGATAAATTGTTTAAAACTTTTGAAGATTGGATGTGCCAAACTTAAATGTGATAGTTAAGGAGAGGCGTACTTATATATTGTAAAGGACCTTGAGCGATCTGCTCTCGTCCATAGTAGGTAGAAAGCATTTATGTTAGTAGGTAGCTTTGAATTCTCTGATTAGATAATTTTAGGAGTGGAGGGAAAACGGATATAGACACCCTCATTGTGTGTTGTAACATTATTAGCATGAAGAAGAGAGCATAGAAGAGAAGTAGAGAGCTATGTAGCAGACTCCATGTACAAAAGTTCTGAATTAATACAAAGAAACTGTGATTCAGACTCATGGTGTTCATAGATTCTCTGTGTATGCATCTTTAAATGTTATGCTCATGAATGTTTTACTCTTTCTGTCATGCAATTGCTTTTATGCTATGTATGAATGATTTCTTGTTGAATATTTGAAATCTGAGAGGAAAGGGTAATGAAATGAGTTTCAATTGCTCCTTTATCTGAGCAAGAGTTCTTGCAAGGAGTGCAGTTGAATTGTCTGCAAGGAGTGCGTTGACAAAAGGTTCAGAGGTTCATCTCTGAAAGCTCAGGAGATATAGCGTTTGTTCTCATATTCGCACAGAGGTGCAGTTAGGCACATGAGCCGTGCAAGGGGTGTGCAGGCCGAGGAAAATCTTAGATTTTCAAACCTGAGCAAAGTATTGAGAGACCGTTGCTGCAGAGCGTGCGCAGGGTCAAAGAGCGTTCAACACTTCAAGTGTTTGGAGGTTGCCGCAAGGAGTGCGTGCAAGGGTCTTCCTTAAGACTCAAAGTTGTAAGAAGGCTCAGGAAGGATAAAGCCTTTGAAACTATTGAAGGCAGTACAAGAAGTTGGTGCATTTGAGTGACTAAAAGGCATCGAAAGTTTGTGCCGCAGGTGGATAAGTCCGGGAAAGAATCCTTGGTTCACTTTGCAGAAATCATCAGGGGGAAGAAACAGACGGTCAGAATTCTCTGTAGAGAATTAGCGAAATCCCGTCAGCCGTCCGATCTGACAAAGAAGTGAGGAGGTTACGGCTGTGTCCGGAGTTTCAAGCTCAGGAGATCGTGAGTCGTTGGATCCTCACCTAGTTACCCATCAACCGTCTGATATGACAGGAGTTGCATGGGGTTTAAAACCTCTCAAGCCGAGCGAAGGTCCCGAAAGGTGTCGGGATATCGAGGCATCAGAGTTCAGGATATCGGAAGTCCTGTGGACAAGAGATTGAGTAAATCCACAGTGAAAAACCTCGAAACAAGTCAGAACCGTCCATCTGTTGGGACACGTGGCAAGAATCGAGAGCCATCGGCATATCAGAAGTCTAGAGACCAAGAGTATGAGACCTTTTGAGTCCCGAAACAGCGAAAGGATCACAGCTGTGGATCTCAGGAAGGACACGTGTCGCATGATCATCCAAATCGGAGATTCAGCCATCGGGGCTCACATAAGTGAGTGGTTTGATTTTGCATTTGGCGAAGACTGAGGTTTGATCTGAACCGTCCATCCATTTGGGACGCGTGTCGGAAATCCGAGAAGTCGGGGTTCGGAGTTTCACGAATCCTGAAGACAAGAAACACTTGCATTTCGGAACTGAGAAGTCCGAAATCCCGATGAGGAGGAAAGCTCTGTTATGGGGCCCAGTTGACGCCATCTCGTCATAACGAGAGGTCAGGAATCAAAATTTCGGGAGTTCCGTGGGAAGGATCCCAAAGGCATTGTTTCCCCGAAATTGCGAAGTGACGAGGACCGTCCATCTTTGAGGATGCGTGGCAACACTCTCGACTTCCAGGGAAAGTCCCGAAAGGGAAGTCATATCGGGAAATCAGAATTCGAGAGATCGGGGAAATCGAAGACAAATACATTTTGGCATTTGAAACCGCGAAGTCCTGAGGGAGATCCGGAGCCGTTGGTTTAGTAGACGATCACGACTGTTGATGGGTTCCTAGTTGACGTCATATCGGGATTCGGAGGATCGGGGATCCTAAGGACAAGAGGTCACATAAATTTCGACATCAGAAACCCTGAAATCTTGAAAGGTGATAGGACCGCGGTCATATAAAGGGAGGTCGTATGGACCCAAAAGTCTAGCCCAAGGGACTAGCGGAAGTTGAAGCATCTCGGGATATTGGAGATCAGGAAATCGGGAAACAAAAGGTTTGCAACATCGGGGATTGTGAAACCCCGAAACCTGAATTTTTATTTTTCTGTGGTGAACGGAAAAGCGATCGGGCCTAAAGGATGTTAAGGAGCAGCAAAGCCCTGTGGGTCGATTTTATTAGATATTCCGAGGAGGGATCAAAGAGCCGCTTTGGCTCAAAGGTGGAATTAGAACGATCCTTAAGACCGGGAGGTCAGTGCAGAGGCCTTTTCCAAGGCAGAGGGGAATAGCGTATTGCGTCAAAGAGCACTTCGGGATGTTGTTTCAGTCTGGGGTCAGCCATGACTTCATGGCAGAGTAGGAAGCAATCCAGTATTTCTCTCAGCACGACAGAAGCATAATACATTGCAGCATGTTCTGCTAGTTTTGAATCCATATGGCTTAAGAAGTTGTTGACAGGTCTATTTGATCTGGAGATGGAAGGCACTGTGATTCTATGTGATAACCAAAGTTGCATAAAGATGACGAAGAACCCTGTGTTCCATGATAAATCAAAGCACATAGAGATCCGACATCACTACATTCATGATATGGTGTAGAGGGGATTTGTAAAGCTCCAATATGTTGGCACAAATGAGCAGGTTGCAAATGTGTTGACCAAGCCTCTGTCTCGAGTGAAGTTTGAGTACTTCTGAGACAAGATTGGTGTTGTCCGAAAGGACCTCCCTTGAAAGGGGGAGTTATGTTGATGATACTATAGTATCTTGACCAACAACGGGTAGCTCCATTAGGATATTACATCCCAGGGGAATGATCATCTCTGGACAGATCCCAAAGGTCCGTTAAGGACGATCTGTCAGAGTACTTATGCATGTATATGGCAGTTGTGGTCAATAGTGGTAGCTTCGTTAGGATTTTATATCCTAGGGAATCTTATGATTCCTGGGTAGATCTAGAAGGTCCAATAAGGACGGTCTATCATAGTACCACGTGGTAGCTCCGTTAGGATTTTATATCCTGGGTAGACACCGAAGGTATGATAAGGATGGTCTATTAGAGTACCACAAAATGTTATTGTTGCACCTGCTTCATTCTGTTGCCATATGATGATGATGTTGTTATCTCAACCTCATGTTGATGATGTTGTTGTTCCAGCCTCGTGTTGTTGTTGTTGATGATGTTGTATCAACTTCAAGCTATTGATGATGTTGTATTAGCCTCGTGTTGTTGATGATGTTGTATCAACCTTGTGTTGTTGATGAGAATGTTGTATTAGTTTTATACTAATTGATGTTGATGCATATGATGATGATGATGACACTACTCCAGCTCCATGCTGTGAATGATGATGTTATTGATGATGAGAAAAAATTCTGATGATTTGTAGATGTGCTAATCAGTGTTCCAGATGTTGATGATGTTGATGTCCTCTCTCTCTCCTGATGATGTTGTAGAATACCCTTCTTGTTAAGGGGGGGTGTTGAAATATTGTAACTGCGAAGAATATTCTACTTATAATTGAATTATTATTATATAGATCAAATCCCCTTTTGTGGATTGATCATGTCGGGTCTTGTCTAAGACAAAATCCCCTTTTGTGGATTGGTCAAACCATAGTTATATGGTGTTGTTTGTAAAGTCAACCCCTAGGGATTAATAAAGTGGTTTTAACCACTAGTTGAAGAAGACGGCCCTACATGGTGAAAAGACACAACCCTAGTGCCCCTCAGCTAGTATAAATAAGAGAGGATGGTGCCTCATTCACTCACTCACTCAAGGCAGTCATATAGTGTGCAAGTTTTGAAGATAGCCATAGTTACAAGATGAATGAGAGAGAGAGGCGCATGCTCAGTCTTGGATGTTCTCTAGTGTTTTGGTCTAAGTCTTGACATTGTATTAATAATCTATTATTGAGGAAGTTTTTGCTGGATTTTCTCCCCCATGAGGGTTTCCCAGGATAAAATTTTGTGTACCTTATGATTGTGTTTCTTTCAATGATCCTGCTTATGCTATTATTATCTAGTAAATTGAAAAGAACTTAATAGCAGCTCTAAATTTAACAAGATGGAATACTTATGAAAAATGAATACTCTATTCCACCTGGGATAGAAGAGTTCTCCCTTGTATTGTTTTATACTTTTTCGGGCTTAGGGGACTAAATTTACGAAAAATAACATCGATCCTACTTGGGTAACTCTTTCGTGCTCATTAAACCATGAAGGAGATCGAGAATACTTGTGTCATTCTTTCGTGCTCATTAAATCATGAAGGAGAAGAAAAAAAAAAAAAGAGTTGGGTTTTTTTCACCATTGGTCTATACAAAAAATGGTAGTGTTAGTCGAGTCACCCTTGAACATGGCACCTGTTTGAGTCCTCATCATACAGTTGGGTTTTAGCCAGTCTAGAAATCGTCCCAGTAATATCAGTCAGAGATACTCCTCCGGGTGTTTACTCTTCCATTCATTATGGAGAGTTCTTCAATGCCTCCCACATTGTTGCACTATATTCATTCAACTCTTGTGTCTTGCTGCCAAGTCACCATAGTGTCATGCTATATGTTCAAGGGAAGTTTCATCCCGAGTCAACCATATGATGTTTTTTTGACTTTCTGAGTCGTTCATCCCTATGTCAGTTGTACTTTGTGATACTCTCTCTTCACATCATCTCTCGATGTATGTTTCATGTTGATTGATGGGGGATACATCAAGGCCCTCCTTCGACAGATATCTTCCTATTGAATTCAACACATTATCTGGGCTAGCTAGGGATCTAGAAACCAACTAGTACCTTGGAGCTTGCAGTCATCAGTGGAAGGCCTCCCTGCGATCGATGGTGGGTTTCCTTCATTGACTCATGATTGATTGATCCTACGAGTGTTCAAAATCAGATCATCTATTCACACTCGCTATATTGTACTAGGTACATTGGGGTCCATCTTCATCATTGGTTGGTCCCCTCGCGTCTGTTAATGGTATACATCAATGACCGGTAATTAGACAGTTTCTACCATGCTCGACATCATCTCATTTATTCGCATGATGTAGATTCATACCATCGGGGTTTGGGATGAAGACCTTGGGTTGGGGCCATATCCTTCTTTTACAAAATCCCTTCCCAAGTTGTGTTGAAGTATGTCACTTGTATATGAATATTTCAGGGGTAGTCTCCTTTGTGCACGTTGTCTTCCTGACATCTATATGTTGTGTCATAGATCCACATTATATCTCCTGGTGGCTATGATTATGTTTCTTACATAGATCCACATTGTATTTGTTGGTGGCTATGATTGAGTTTAGGACGTAGATCCACATTGTATTGTCTTGTGGCTACAATATTATTGATGACATGGATCCATTGTGTATTCTTTTGTGTCCATGGTCTATCATTTTGTTTCATGGATCTGCAGTGTATTGTTTGGTGACCATGCTCATTCTGAGTCTGACTATGTCTACCTAGCAGATTGGTCTATATATACTCATCCTTTGTGTTTGATTGCAGGTCTTCTGTTGTCTACCAAACCTCCTTTGCTCTCTCCTTGCGCTGCCTTATATGGACATTATTGTAATGTATTTTGGCCATCCACTCCTTTCCCGACCTCACACATTAGGGGGCATCTGTTATAGCCTTAATCTCCACCCTACAGGTTAGAAAGGAATCCATTAGTGGATACAAGACTTAATGCAACTTTTTCCCAAGGTTTGACCTTTTCCAGATAATTTTTGGAGGGCCTCGCGTGACACCTAGCATGCAACAGGAGAGACATCGCTAGACAACAATGGATCAACAAATGAGGAACTGTCAAACTATAGAAAAGGGGAGGTACGAGGCGAGGGGCAAGATATGAGTTGGATATTAGTGGTAATATCCTAGGAGCTCACATCATTCGAGTTTCTAGTGGCCTCTAAAAGATCTAGAAGCCTCTCCTAAGCCTCCTCCAAGAGCTATATAGCAAAGGAAAGCCTTGGAAAATGGGAGGAAGAATTCAATAACAAAGTTATGATGCCAAACTACAGAATTATTCAGCTAGAAGTGATCCAGATGGATCTCAGTGGCCATCCACCTCTTCCACTGAATCACCATTTTGAGCCTGTGATTTTGATAAACCATGATATTCACCCTTTTGATGGGGAATGGAATGTAATGTTATCTTCATTTGTTAATTACAAACATCATTTAATGATTCCCTAGTGATCTTATGTACATGCTTACAACATAGTGTTAATGCACCAGATCCCATTAGAACTCCGCAGTTAAGTGTGCTCAAGCTAGAGTAGTACTGGGATGGGTGACCGCCAGGGAAGTCCTAGTGTTTTACATGCCTATGACATTTTATAAACTTAGTCCAATTTATCCCACATGCATCATGGGAATTGTTCTCCTCTCACTCTCTCATATATAATTGAGGTGAAGGAGGCCCTTTAAGCATGCAATGGAGTGTGATGTAAAGATTCTTGTAAATGAAGTGTAGCCAACATCTCTTTCTTTTTAGAGATAAGCTACCCCATTTTTCCAGTTTGTGTTCTACATTGTTTTTCTATCTTATTCAGTAATAGAAGTTGGGTTTCACTATATTTTTGTGTTCTCTTCTATATTTTTTTGTATTTCATTGCTATATCTCGGTTATATTTTTGTCTTCATGTCGTTCTCAAAATAATCTAGATCAAGAAGTCATTGGAGCCTAGCATGACCAAGGAGATGTAAGGAGAAGCAAGGAGCTATAAGGAGAAGCAAGGAGCCTACATCAACACTTAAGGTATGCAATTGTGACGTAAGTTTCCATTTATAATTAATAGATCATTTGGTTTTCCCTTATGAATATTTGCCATTAAATAGAAAATGTTTAGATTTGATTCATATTGTTATAGATCTGGTTGAAATCTAATTATATCTAGGATTCTAATCCTAAATAGAAAGGTAAAGAGGATTTTGTGTGTCTTTTGTATACATGAAACATGTTGTGAAGCTTGGAGTAGGAACTCTAGGACTGCAACAACTAAGAGATATGAAGGACCACCTCTTGAAATGTATGCACATCTTCTCCATTCTATAGGATCATAGTGAATCCATATCTTTGAATCCAGATCTAGAAAATCTTTTAGAAGTCTACACCCTCATGTCTAGGATATCTAGGCTTATCCTAGGGAGATCTTACCGATATTTTCAGTGAGATCCCCGTGAGCATTTTCCCATAACAATAGAATTCTATCCCTTTAGCAAAGGCCTCAAGATATATTAAAATTTATTATTTCCTAATGGAATCTATAACTAACATACCAAATGTGCTAATTGGGAGTTTAAAGGGCACTGAGTCCCATGGTCGAGCATGCTTTGTTACATTATCAAGATGTGAATCCAAGATGAGGTGATATGTCTTTATGGAAATTTAATATTTTTATCTTATTCTGTGGCTACATTTGACATTACAAAGTATGTTTATTACTAGTTTTTTATTGAAATTACAATAAATATATTTAGTGGTCAGTGCATTTTTAACATTGGAAGAGGAAATTTTGATTTAGCATTTTTTATGAAGTGTATACTTGTTTTGATATTGTCAATTGAATATCTATTAGTATGAATATATACCCTTCAAATTGAAATTAAGACTAGCCATTTAAATTTGGTCACTAATGCTAACCCAAAAACATTTAACCTTGTTTGCGCAATGGCATATAATCCAATGGTTGAAGTGTTGTATAGAGATCACAATAACACAAATCAACATTCATTCAATCACAAAATTCCATGGTCAATGGTCTACTCGTACATTACAAGTCAAAATGCATAGATTACTAATCATAATCAAGATCTCTCGATTCTATGCTTTTTACTTGGTTGTCGGTTGTTTTCATCAAATCTCAATTATTGGCATTGATGCAATAAATATCCAACTTTATTGGCTGGCCTCTTCCTATTATTTATCATGTTATTTGTTTTCATGGTCAACTCTTCAACTTTCACATGGATTCTTCATTTGCATCTTCAACTCTTCAGATTCTTTTGTCGCAACCATTCACCTTCCTCTATCTTCTCTTCTCTTTTTTTGTCACATTATCATTTTGTCGCACTCACTCTACACTACTAATCATCGATCTCTTCCTTGAATTATTCACTTTGAATGTCTTATGTGTGCTTTCATACTTTACAATTTTTAACTTCATCCATTCCAAACCGTCCTCAAATGTCATGCTTCCTTCCTTTGCACCACAAGTGTGTGTTAACCATATTATGTTTGCATTTATCCATCCTACCACACTTGTGCTTTGCCACACTTTTTACTATCATGATTCCTTATCATGTTCTCTTAGTTATACTTTCTAGGATGCCTTTGCATCAACTTCTCCATGAAAGAAAAATATTCTACATCCTTGTGTAGATTTTACATCCTCTATAATATTTTTCCCCTTCCAAAATTTGTAATACTCAACTTCATAATCCAAGTTGGCTTGTCCTTCAACTTCATTAAGAATTATCTACACTCAATTTTATCTTCTCTTCCAAAACTCACTTGATGTTTCTTTGGATTCTTCGTCAAAGTATGCTTCCTCCAATCTATCTCAACATTCTTTCCTTCTGTTTCATCAACCTCCATGATGGTCTATCTTCCATGTATGAATCCAAGCCTATGATTTTCTCTAACAACTCAACCTCATATGCATTGTCTCCAAATTTCCTTCAATTCATGTAGGGTATAATATTCTTCACATTTAGCTTGTTGTATGTTCCTCTGGGATAGTGATTCTTCCTCAAGGGTACCATCAATAGATCTCCAACTTCAAAACACAACTTATACCTCTTGTGCATGTTTTTGTACTCCAATACTTTACATTGTTAACCTATAATTTTTCCATTTACTCTACGCAAGCATCTACATCATAACTCCTTTTCATGTCAATTGACAAATCCACTAAGGCTACTACTACTTTCATATTCATGTCATACACAATCTTAAATGGTGAAACCCATGTTGACATATTCACATAGTTGTTATATGAGAACTCTACATGTGCCAAGACCTTCTTTGACATTTTCATGCTATCTCTAGCAATACATCTCATAAGATTTTTCAAACTTTGGTTCATGACCTCCATTTTCCAAAAATCTGAGTGTTATACATTGAACTAAAATGTAACTTCATTTTCACCTTATTCCACAACATCCTACAAAAATGACTTAAAACTCCAATATCCTTGTTTGAAGTGAATGTTTTTGACAATCTATGAATTCAGATGATTTTTATGTACCAAAATACTCAAAATAACACAATAAACCAAAGTACATATGTAACATACCCAACAACCTTTGTTCTCTGTTTAGGCTATGGGGTACTTCTTAAAACCACCAATTTATTGCTCTAATACCACTTTGTAATGTACCCATATTCTATACTACACCTAATTCACTTTGCTTTTGGCTATGATACCTCTTTATAATGTACCCAACTTCCATACTACACTTAATTCACTTTTATTTTGGCTCTGATACCATACTCCTCACTGTCCTGCTATTAATTTATGAATTCATGCATATATGAAACCACAGGATTATGCAAACATAATTAATAAATCATAGTTACACATGCGGGTTTAATACATGAAAATAGAACATCATTCAATTCATAACATAAAAAACATTTATTTACATAACCATAAATAAATCATAACACTTATCTTTCTAGGAACAAACCATCAACTGGTTGTAAACAAAGGATGTTCCACCCAACCACAGGATCTATGGTGCACTTAATATTTCTGCAACGAATCCACCCCTAAGTTGAGGCTATGAATCCACAAGGGAAAAATCACTTGTGGCTAGCTTTGACTCTTTCACACAACCCATTTCCTATAATTTCAATCCACCAACACTCTTTCTCCATCAACCTGCGCAACCTAAGAAATGAGATTCCCTTCTCTACCACATAGTCCCTTAGGCTATCCCACTACCTTCCTAGGTTCCAACATAGACCGCCCATGAAATATCACTACTGGGGAATCAAGGGATTCTCAGTTGTAATCGATTTTTCTCGATGGAAATAATTTCCCTTGCACATAAGCACAATTTCCACATAATTCATGGTGGTCATTTCCCATAATTTTATTATAATCATACTATGGCAACTTAGGCTTAGATACAAGGGTCCCAAGGAAGAATGGATGACAATACCCTTACATAACCAAAATTCACAGATTATATTTGCATGCATGGGAGATGCCACATGCCTTCATAAGAAGCCCACATATCTCTCTCCCCCATTAACTCTAAGATCCAAAGACTCAGGGGAACATAAAGCAAAGGTTAAATGAATTCAATATTTAAGAACTTAGGCTCACAATAAAATAATATCATTTTTCCTTGGCCCCCTTGAGCCCCCTAAGCCCCCTTTATTTCCCCTCTTGTGGAGTCATAGCCCCCCATTCTTTTTTTCTTCTCAGTATGCAACCTATGATGTATATTTTTATTATCATTCAATGTACAATTTTTTACATATTACATCATTTTTATTTTATCCATTCATCTTGTACACATATACATTTCTAATTTGGAGATCAAATATGGGGTGTTACAACACCACTATAAACCAAGTGTGAGTGTGGAGTAAAATTCCCAAAGTAATAATTAATTGACTTACACAAAAACTTCTTATAGATTAGGAGAACCTCCTCCAAATAATCCAAGTACATCTTGTAGTGTAGCTAGGGGGAATAATATGGGGTACCTAAGGGGAATAATAATAGATAAGTATTTTTATGTATAAATACCACTTTTAATAAATAAGGCCTAGTGTGAATGCAATAAATGTAAGAGGACTTACTAGAAGGTTCTTCTTCTAGAAGGTTTCTCCTCTAGAATGTTCTTAGGTTGATTCAGATTATTTTGGCACGAAATGAAAGTGGAGATATAATAAAGAAATGCACAGAGATATCGCGGATATTCAATAATATAACATAAATGTATCAGAGATACAACCATAAACACATATATACAGTAATACACAATTTATATTAATGAAATAAATGTACAGAGACTGTAAAAATACAGAGTGAAAGACTCGCTAGAATGGTGGCAGCTTATCTCTAAAAAGATATGTGACAGCTACTCGCATTCGCAAGAAGATGATTACAATGAGGCTCTGAAGGCCTTTTTACAATAAAAAGGAATGCCAAAAACTCTAGACATCCAAAAACCTAACCCTAGAAGATGAAGCGCCAAAAGTCATGTGGGCCTCGTTTGGGTAAGTTAGTGCATTAACTTCCCAGGGTCGTAACTTTTGCATACGATCTCCGTTTTAGGCGTATGATAGCCCGTTGGAAAGGTATCGTCGAGGAGATTCATTTTTAGGCCTCAAACATGGAATAGGCCATAATTGAGAACCTAGATCTCTAAAAACCTTCATTTGGGCCCTCAAATTGGCCTCGGAAGTTAAAAATTGCTAAAAATAGTAAATTGTCAAAATTGCCAGAAAATTGTTTTGGACCAGTCAGAAAAGGTGGGTGGCCACCGATATCCACATGGATCATAGGTGTTTGGTATCAATATATATAGGGGTTCAATCAATGTAAGGGGTAAGTCAAGAAGTATTGTATTTGGAGTGGTAACTCAATAGGAGGTTTCCCCCTCGAAGAGGCAAGTGAACAAGTGGATCCCTTTCTTAATAGGATCTATTGTATGGTGTTGTCCTACCCTACCATTTTTATTAATAATAAAGTGTGGGTTTTATATATTTCCCTATGGATATATTGTTTTGTTTCTATATCATATCTTTGGTACTTAACAATTAGTATCAGAGCACTTTCTTTGGCCACAAAAAAAAGATTTATTTATTTATTTTTTATTTTGCATTTTTTTTTTCAAGAAGAAAAAAGAGGGTCATGTCACTCTAGAAAATTCTTGTAGCTTTCTGTGTATAATTTGAAAAACTTGGTTGTAGATATGAGTTCCTCTCAGAAAAAAAAACCAATTTCAAAAAAAAAATCATCCTAAATGGAGTCTAAGAAGTGAAGTTATCAGCATTTTAAAATTTGCAAATTTTTAGGGTTTTTCCATGGACAACTGCATGATTTTGCTGAATTCGGTAGAAATTGGTGCCAAATTTTCCCAAAACAATTACATATCTGACTTCCTCTTCCAAAAATATCCCATTTCAAAAAAACAAATCGTCATAATCGGAGCTCCATAAGTGAAGATATTGTTGATTTAAAGTCATCCATTTTCTAGGGTTTTCATGATGGTTGCGGGACTTCAGAGCTCATAACTTTTGATAGGGTGCTTAACTTGCTACCAAATCAGTGATATTGGATAAAGACTTTTAAGATATTTCTTTTGGTATATTATGTGAGGTGTTTCCAATGGATATTCACTCTCAACTCTTCATGGAAGTTCAATGGGAGTTTGAAGCCCTCAAGACAAAATTTCACATGCAAAGACGTAACATCCTGAACCATCTGCAAAATATCCAACGCAATTGTGGAAATATTCAGGAGACCTTTGCTCAAATACAGAAGGGATATATTATGGAAGACATCAGGGACGGACATAATCAAGAAGCGTATGCTTGGTATGATTTTGAGGCTGATTGTGATGATTGGTATATGGATAATTATCATTTGGGGATGACAACCACTTACATATTATATTTGATGACTCTACTCCACCTCATGTAGAGAACATCCCAGAGAGTAGACAAGAGCCTTCCATGCATATTCTTCTTCATTTTTCTTATTCTCCAGTACTACTAGATGATGTTTTGGTCAGTTCTACATATTTGGATCCACATGACCAGTGCCGATCTTTGGAGCATCATTTTGTATTGGTTATTGACTTATGATATCTTCAGTGTGGAGTTCACATGAGCACTTGGACATGGGACCTATATTTACAGTGGCAGTTGGACTACTTTAACATGGTGGCTAGCGCTTCTACATGGGACCTCGATTCTCCAGCCTACTTTAGCATTAGGGCCCATACTTATCCATGTGACCCTGGTATATGGTTGTACACCCTCATAACAAGCATTGAGGACAATGCTTTCATAAGGGGAATGGAATGTAGTGTATCTAGGGGGAATAATGTGGGGTACCCAAGGGGAATAATAGTAGATAAGTATTTTTATGTATAAAGGCCACTTTTAGTAAATAAGGCCTAGTGTGAATGCAATAAATGTTAGAGGACTTACTAGAAGGTTCTACTTCTAGAAGGTTTCTCCTCTAGAACGTTCTTAGGTGGTTGGTAGCACTATATAAAGGAGTTCAAGCAATGTAAGGGGAAAGTCAAGAAGTATTGTATTTGGAGTGGTAGCTCATTGGGAGGTTTCCCCCTCGAAGAGGCAAGTGAATAGGAGTGGATCCATTTCTTAATATGGTCTATTATATAGTGTTTCCCTACCCTAAGGGTTTTCTTAATAATAAAGTGTGGGTTTTCTATATTTCTCTTTGGATCTATTGTGATGTTTCTATATTCAGATCTTTGGTACTAAACACATCCATATATCCAAGTCATATGTCCATATTCAATAATGACTATGTTGACCTATATATACATATTCTCCCCCATTGCACATGTGGGTACCCTATTAAGTAGACCCTTATTACATATACATTTAACCTGATTATATATACATTCAACCCTATATATACATATGATGCAACCAAGTAATATGACTTCCTTATATTATTTATCTATTACTAGCACTGATGATTATCCATCCATATAAATTCAATCACTTTCAGTGTCAATCCTCGATAGTTTCATTTCCTTCGATTCCCTGCATTGTTGTAACTTCTGCAATTTGTTGTAATTGTTGGTCTTTGATAATATCACATCTAATAATGGTTCTTGAATATCTTCGATTATATTGTCTTCTTCCTTGGTAATGCTAGTGTTGATCTTCATGTCTTTCTTGGTGATTTTTTTAGAAATGAGGGTGTCCATATGGTTCGACCGTGTATGGTTTTTTTCTATGTTTGTGCCCTTATCATCCATATCCCTTTCTAGTACATTGGCATGCTCCAATTATTGCGCTTGATCTTAATTGCCCTTTATTTTGAGATAATACTATCATATTTTACCCTTACATCCTTGAGTTGGAGTTCCACTTCTTCAAGTATTTTATGGCGACCTACATGAATATTTTCCTCTCTCTTTAAGAAGATGCAATGCAATGCAATCCATCATATTCTTTTATCCTTCTTCAATTTTGGATTGTATTTCTGATATAACATCTTCAACATTTAGGGCCTCTTCAAACTTCTTTCCAATTTCATCTTCAAGTATTTTGATATTTTATTCATCTACGATCTTCAATTTTTCATTTTTTTGACAAAGTTTGTCTTCTTCTTTCAATCTCTAAAAAATGATAAGTAGTATTTGATCATGGTTTTGTAATCTAGAAATTTCCTCATCCTTCTTCTTTAATCCTTCCCTAGAATCATCCTTGTTCTTATTGCATTGACTCATATTTCCTTGCTTTAAGTTCTTAACATCCTTAATGAATGCTTCATCAAGGACTTGCATCTTGGCTAACTCATGACCCTTCTTCATGGGCCTCAATTTTTGTTTCTTCAATTCATCCTTTATATTTTTTCTTCCATTTATATTTCCTTTTTCCATATATTTAAGAAGGCTTTCTCAAATTCTTCCCACCTTTTACAGTGTAATCTGGTGCATATATCTAGATGATTCCACTAGTTAAGATCCTCTTCTAAAGATAAGAATCTAATGAAGAAACAATTTTCCAATTTTTCTCTACAATATTCAACCACTCTTTAGGATCAATACCCTTTTCGTCGTGTTCCATATGAAAAAAAAATCGTATTTCCATGAGTCATTGTTTTAATAGTTGGGGTCTAGTCAAAACCCTTAGCTTTTACTTACCCAAACCTTGAATACTTATCCCAATTCATCACAAATATATATTCCAATATATTCTATTCCATTTCTTCTTTCCAATGGCTTTTGAATTGCTTTAATAAGGCCCTTCATCAAAAGCTATGCTACTTTTAAGTTAACATAATTTTTTATGCTTTTATTCAGGGAATTTATCTATGATTCCATCCTATAATAAATTTATAGTTCTTCTTCACAATGTCACAAGTTGCACGGACTTTGGATTTTCCAATCAAAAGTTAGGGTCACTATCCCAAAACTTGTTTAATTTGAGGCCCTTCGTGGTATAGAACCTGTATGAACTTCCATAATGCCTTCATTTCCTATCTCCCTCTATAATTTTAACCTACAATACCCCAATTCATCTTCTCTTCACTACCACAAGTGGCACTCAATTTGGACTTTGCAATCTTCAGATATGACTATTTTATCAAAATCACATCTTTAAGATTAGTTTTAGGACTAGATGAAAACCCCAACTTGAACAACCTATAAATCTAAAATTATAGGCAGTTCAAGAATAATTTTGATTACATATACTCTACTCTTTCTTCTTCCAATCGTGCAATTTCCATGCAATCAAAGTATCCCAAAAAATGGTTGAAGTGAAAATGGTAAGATGCCTCGTTTGAAAGAGAAAAACCAAGGACAATCCACTTTGATACCAAATGTGATGTGCCAAATGATCAAAACAACGTAATAAACTAGAATACACTAGTTTAAACCAAGTGTCAATGTAGAGTACAACTCCCAGAGTGATAATAGAGATGAGTTACATAATAACTCCTTATAGTTTATTAGAACCTCCTCCAAATAACCTAAGTACATCCATACACATGTCCATCCTCACTAATGACTCCATTAACCTTTATATGTACATATTCTCCCCCATTGCACAATGACCCTACTATTAGGTCGACCCTTCTTACATATACATTTAACCCTATTACATATATACTCAACCCCATATATACCCCCTTATATGGTCATAAAAATGATCTCCTTAATTAAGAATAACTTCATGTAATATCTCATATCATTGGTCTTCCTACAAGGAATCATTCTGATGATTGTGTTCTTGGAAGCCCAAGTACAAAATCCATTGCATTATCTTCCCAATGAATATTTGTATAGGAAATGGTGATTACAATATAGCATTATGACTCACTCTTTTCACCATTTGAAAAAAATTGTACTTCTCCATAAACTTGTTGATCTCATTCTTCATGGTTGGCCATAAATACCTCTCCTCTAATAAAGAATGCATCTTTTTCATGAATGAAATATGCTCCTAAACCATGATTATGTAACTTTATGGTCAAATTTTCTTGCATTAATCCTTAGGGGATGCACAATTATATCCCTTTAAACAAATAAACAACTTAGATAAAATAATCCAACTACATTGTTTGGTCATGCAATGTCAAGTTCCTATACATTTTTATGACATGTGCAAAATCATTTTCATTGTTATATAGATCATTGATTTGCCCAAAGTTAATTGTCTCATTCTTCATCATTACTAATTACTCTTATTTTGAAAACATATATGACCTTGATTTATTTCCTTGCCTTGTGCTTCACCACGAATGTGTAACTCAACAAAAAATTCACCCATTTCACATGCCACTAATTCATCTCAACTCAACTTTTGTGTATGATGATTTCTATACAAAACAATCTTCTTCAACAATAAGTAGTCCCTCCAATGATTTTGCACCTACACAACAACATGAAACTCCGAATCATATGTCAAGTATTGCATTTACACTTGTTCAAATTCTCATGGAAATATGTCATTGACCTTCCTTCACTACTCTTTACTGCACCAATAAATGTCATGCTTGAATCACAACCTACTTGGAGCACTTTAATAAAGTTTGGTATTGTTGATCCTCATTCTTCAATTATCTTCCTCTTTAGCAACTCAAAATTACATTGTAATTGATTCACATATATCGTTGAACCCTTTGATGAACTTCCAATAGAAGTTAACATCCCATGAAAGTGTGTCACCTATGTGACATTGCATAGCTAGGGCCATTTCAAAATCACTTGCATATTTTCTAGATCCATGCACAAGACTTTCTTGGACATAATAAAACCAAGGTACACTAATCTTCCTTGAAGGATTCACACTTTTTGAAGTTAATGCACATGTCTTCTTTCTTCAATTCTTAAAACATTGGCTTCAAAATTTGTGAATGCTCCTCCCTACTCTTGATAAAGATAAAAAAAAAAAATACATCCAAGTAAATAACTACAAAATTACCAATACATTTTCTTAGAACTTTTTTCATCATCCTTGTGAAGGTCGAGATGAATCCGTTGATCCAATTGACATAACCAACCACTTATACAGTTCATCCTTGGTCTTGAATGTAATCTTCCATTCATCACCTTCTCTTATTTGAATTTGGTGATATCAACTTTTTGGGTTAATCTGTGAAACATAATTAATGCCACACAAACTATCCATGATATTGTTTATCCTTGACAATAAAAATGTAAATCTTATTGTAATTTTAGGGAGAACTCATGAATCCATACATCCTCCATAATCTATCCGTCATTGTTATGATCAATGTTGGAACCACACAGAAGCTCATGCTCTCCCTAATTCAAACTTATGACAATCATAATAGCAAAATTCGTGTATATTGACCTTTGTTATATACAAATTTAAAGCCAGTGTAAAATTCAAAGAATTTTTTGTCCAATACATATACGATACAATGAATGTGGTTTTCTAAAATTTGAATAATGAGTTATTAATAATAAATACAATCACTTTAGTGAGATCAATGACAAGAAATCAATGTAGTGCATCTGATTGCTGAGATTTCTATGGTGAGGAGTGTTTTTGGGTGAAATCGGAAAAACGTAATACATGTTAGTTAAATAGAGGGTCATCGTGAGGTGTCAACATTTTTAGTTCCTCATTCTCACCAAGAAATTTAATTACTTACTAAAATGGAGGCAAATTATGAGTTGAACATGGTTACCTTTTAAGATATTTGTCAAAGAGTTTGAGGATGTGCAATATTTGTTTTTTATCAAACATATTTTGTTAAAAATAATTGTGTTTGTAATTAATAGTTATTGCAAATATATTTTGTACTTATCTAGTGGTTGATGTTGATGTTGCTCATCTTTCAATAGTAAGTTCAAGAAATTTTATTACTTACTAAAATGGAGGCAAACCATGAGTTGAACATGGTTACCTTTTAAGATATTTGTCAAAGAGTTTGAGGATTTGCCATATTTTCTTTTTATTAAACATATTTTGTTAAAACTAATTGTGTGTAATTAATAGTTATTGCAAATATATTTTGTAGTTATCTAGTGGTTGATGTTGATGTTGCTCATATTTCAATAAACTTGTAGTTTTGTATATCAATGGGGTTTTCATTCATAAGAATTATTAAGTTTAATAGTTAAATGTAATAGTTTAGGTTACTATTATACTTGAACAATTTAAGTATAATTAATTTTAATAGTTAATTACTTTTAATGATTGTTTTTAGTATTTTATTTTTTTTTTTAAATTATTTTTAAACAAAAACATAATATTAATTTTTAAATATTTGTAGTCAAGGTTTATTTTTAAGTTTTTTTTATTGTGTGGTATATTACAAAAAATTGAAGATTAAAACTTGAAAGTATAAGATTGAGAGTGAAGAATGATGATTGAAGTATTCAATCAAGGAGTGATAGCCAAGTACAAATAGCCTTTTAATTTCTAACCCGTCAATTCAACTATGTATTTTCCAACATATTCATCCTTTTTACTGCTTGATTTAGCAAACTTATGCTCAAAATCAAATCTACCTCATGAGATGTCATCCTCCTTAATATCCTCAATACTTTTACTACTATGCTCTCTCATTGCAGGGTTAACAAAGCAACCTTACAAAATAATTACAAGATGTTAGTTATGTCATGGCAACAAAATGTTAACAAAGATTACAATAGGAGTCAAACAATGTATAAAATCAATGAAAAATATATTTATTTATATGGCACATATATAGTTACTATATCCATATGTAAATATTAGACATGTGCATAAGGAGGTGTAGGATGCATCTATGGAAAATGGGCAAATTGTACAAGTATTGCCCATGTAAGATGAAAGTTTTCCCAATGTATGGATAAAAATGGGGTTTGAACATGGGTAATTCCAATAGGAGTGGAAATGAGATGTGCTCTGGGTAAGCACTATAAGATCCAATACTAAATGAAGTGAAAGCTTGTTATAAGGAAGTTGAAGTAGATTGGGAAAGACCAGTAACAATGGTTATTTAGGAAAAAGAGAAATGGTTTTTCGTTGTAGGATCAAGAGGGATGGTTGTTTGGGAAAAAGAGGTGGAAATTTGAACTTGATATTGAGGAGGTCCAAATGGAATTAGCCATACCAAATGGAGGATTTATCTACCAAGTCTTGGGGATCTTCTTCACTTTGATGATGGAAACCAAAGGAAATATTTAGTTCATTAAGAACTTGAGATAAATATATTATAGGTTATAGGTATATAAATAATTAACTATTTAGAAGTTAATAAATAACTTAAATCATTTAAGCTAACTAATAACTTGTTGTTTGTTAACTATATATTAACTTAGTGATAAATAACTCATATGCAGTCAACTATATTAGTTAAACATATATTAAT
Organism: Picea sitchensis; assembly: GCA_010110895.2. NCBI lineage: Eukaryota > Viridiplantae > Streptophyta > Pinopsida > Pinales > Pinaceae > Picea > Picea sitchensis. The sequence continues at coordinate 119,534 of SNQJ01S0048007.1, forward strand.
CTAGCAATAAGTGACTTAAAATTTGAGAAGCTTCGGCATCGATGCAACTTCTATAGCTTTAAATGCAACAATTTTAATAGTAGAATAGAATATTTACAAGCATAATGATGTTCTATATATTTGTATCCCTTCGTGAAGTTCATGATTCAATGAAAATAGAGTCATTCCAAAGGTAATTAGAACATCTAATGACTCGATGGCTCTTGATATTGTTCACTTGATTCACTCGTAAACTAATTTAAAGGACATGAGGGAGCAATGGAGGAGGATGATATAATAGATTTATCAGAATGGATGAACTCATGAACATTGGAATATGACTATGGATGGAATTCAAGGGTATATACTAGAGGTTGACAAAGGGAAACCCGACACTCCATCTACGAGCCCTAGTCATTTCCATTTTCTAGGTGAAAAGTGGGGACATTTTGAAGGACATTAATCATTCCAAAACTTATGATCCTTGCATAATACCTTGGTAAAGGAATGGAGAAGAAATGTTACATCTAGTTTTATTACCTCTGTAGGTACTAAGGTCTGAGGCCAAACCTCGAAAGAGGTTAAGGAGGAAATAAAGACTCTCACAATTAAGGCACTGTAGGTGAACAATGAGGTATCTAATGTGAAGCATGCATTAAATCTCAAAGTTCCAAATGCAGGTAAGTTCAACCCATTTGCACTTCTTGAAACAACATAAATAATTGTAGATTGGCTTCCCATTGGTGCTAGGATTTCTTCCATTATAGATTAGCCAAGCCCTAAGTTACATGGATAGATGGGATTCAGAGAAGGATGTGGGTTGGGAACCTTAAGCCTAATTGAGCTATTGGGATGTTTACTAGATTCAAGACTTAGAGAAGAAAATAAGCAAGTGCAAATAGGATTTAAATGAATAAACATGTATAAGTGTGTAAGGAAAGAGTAAAATTCGTATTAGGAGAAGGTACAACAATGGAGGATGTCCTGAATCTAAGAAAAACAACGTTGGCATGGAGGTTTTTTGGCAATTTGGTTTCGAAGAAATCATTATATTTGTAGTAAACCTTGATACATAAAAGAGAGAATAAACCATAAAACTGTTAGACTATGAGTCTCTAGACAATAACGAAGTCTAAGACCACATTGATATGAGTTGTAAACTTCATCTATTCATGAGGTATTGTCATGATCCATTGATGAGTTGTCAATGAGATTTAGATCTAGTTCTAGTCAATCTATTTACTATAAACTCATATCATGAGATCAATACAATGAGTATTAGAATGTCTTAAGGCCTTTTCCGCCATTTCTCATCTTGTTTTGTTTATGATAAATTATTAACATGGTATTAGATCCACGGTGAAGAGAGGATGGCATTATCAAAGCATCTTGAGTCTTAAGAGACCTAGTAACACCATGGTGTTTTTCCATAGAAGATTTTTCAATTTGAAGTTGATGTTGAAGAGGTTTATAGATGTATGATAGTTCCTCCATGGTAGTCAATCTATGAAGCCAATGACGTGAGATGAATCCAAGGATTCTTGCATTGCAAGAGGATTGAATCACCTTTAACAGGCGTAAGAGAGATCCAATCGAACATTTCCATTCCACTAGCTGTGAATTCAATCAACCCGATCCTGGCCTCTACGACTGAATTCATCCAAGGCTATGTATTCATATATGTGGAATTGAAGCGATTGCTGAGTGTGAAATTAAATTGGTTGTTGAGTGCTTGGGACATACTGAAAAGAGGTGGATCAAGAGTGATATAGGGATAAAGTCCCACCATACTGAGATCAAGGTCATTCTGAGTGTTTTCAAGTACCTATAGAAGCAACATTGGTACAATAATTTGGCACAAGCCGAAATTCTCCATCAGTGATTAACGATCTGATCTAGATAAGTGATCCAATATGCATTAATTATTTATGGGAGGAAAGCATTCCAGTTTCGCTAAACTTAGAGGAATGAATGCAACTGTATATCTCCTATAACATCAATGAACAACAAACATCCCTTGGAAATCATCTTTTGATTGGAGATTGATCTGTGTGGAACATATCAACATCCAAGATGTATTTAAATCCTGTGCATTCAGATTGCTCATTGAAATAGAATAAGCAAGACACAAGAACTACGCACAAGAAGCAATACATTCCAAAGCATCATATTTTTTTTTTTTTGAGTAACAAAGGAATATGGTCTAGGAGACTGCTAGTCAAGGAACACAATATTCAATGGATTTCGATCAAAAGGCAACTCAAATTTTGAGGAAAACTAGTGCAAAAGCACAACAGATTGAGGAGAATAGAGTGGAGATCCAATAGTGTGAAGTTTCAATCAGTGGTCAATAACCTCGACTTGTGACAAAATTCCAAGCAACAAAAACTTATTGTCATCAGAATGAATTTAGGCCTTTTCAACCATTTATTGTCATGCTATGCTTGTGCTCTAATTCTTAACAAAAAATTGATAAATAATCCCTTCGACAAAAAACATTTCCAAACATTCACCATTAACAACACAAGAATATAGAGAGAAGAACCCTTAAGGTAGTGTAACACCATCAATTACTCCTTATGGAAGGAATCACTCCACAAGCCATGCTTTCTACAAGACAATACAATCCAACACATATCCAATACAATGCTACTCATGTGTATTTATACTTTTTCATGAGTATTCCTGGGGGTCTTAATGATAAATACCCCTTATTATTATACTTTTTCCTTTTGATTCATAGTGGGTCTATTCCATTATTATCTTACATCACATTCATTATCCCCTTGGGTACCTCCCTATGTACCCCGTATTATCTTCCCTAGGTACATTAAATTTCATCCTCCTTGTCATGTTTCATCCTTGAAACACGGGAAGAAGCCATATACTATGACCTACTAAGAAATATATTCAATCGACACCATGCACGAGCATCCATCCATCCTAGGAAAGTTGGACATGTGGTCCAACTGTGGTCTTTCCTTAATCTGGATTTTGGTTTATTCTCAGGATCCATTTCTTTGTTGTTCTAATCTGATATCTCCATGCAATTATTTGAGTCCTCCATGTTTCTCCATATTGGTTTCCTCTTTGTTTCCATGTTGATCCATAATAATTTTGTTGACTCTTTTGCCCTTGCCTTGTTGAATGTTGTTTCTCTATGTGGTATGGGTGGTGATATACACCAACCTTAAATATCAATTCTTCTTTATTTGACTCTTCAACATGTGGTTCCTTGGCTTCTTCTTCATCCTTTTTATGTCTTTCCTAATGCTTTCCTTCAAGTGCTTCTATAGGATCTTCTTCAACTTCGACCTCTTTGTTTGATGTGTCGTTAGGTACTACAATAAGTTCCCCTGCATGGACTTCTTCATGTGACTCCTTGGGCCCTTCTTGTTTAATAAGAGAAATATCTTGCAGTTTAATTTTCCTTTTCTTGTACCACTGCTTCATAAACTTCTTTTACACATTAATATTAATTGTACCAATTGAGTCCATCCAAGGATATCCCAAAACAACATCCACACTATCCATATTTATAGCAAAAAAATATGAATGAAACACATATTTATCCATGGTAATATTCAAATCTTTAAAATTTTTAACATTTTCACCCTAAACCTGTGTCCTTCGAATATTATTTTTGGAAGCTTCCAATATTTTAGCCAAATTAACATTGATAAGATTATTCTTGCAACTAGGGTTAATAGAAGCAATTACCTTCTCTTGTTGAATACATCCCTGGGCCTATAATATGAATATGTCATATGAAATAAATCTCTAGTGCTCTTCTTATCCTTCTTCACAACATGAGACCACTTGTCTAAAAATACTTTTTCATATACTTCATCTAAAAGTTCCTTCATCTTGTCACGATTAACCAAATTCCACCATATGTCCACATCATCTTTTAATTAAGACCTGCCAAAATTCTCCATGTATTTCCCCATAATGACTTCTTTCCTTTTATGTATTCTTCAATAGAAATACCATCATATTTTCCTATAAACCACATCTTTGAAAATCGAGCTAGGGTTCTAAGGAAAAACTCTTACTTTTCAATGGAGTTCCTTTATGTAGTTAGGGTTTGAGGTTGAAAATGTAAAATGATCATAACTTCAGTTATACTTCTTTAATTGGATATTATGACCTCAATTATGAAATGTCATTGCTTCTCTATATCTACTGGCACTAGTTTGACTGGAATCTGTGCACTCTATCAGAAGACATCCATTCTACAAAATTTGTATTATCTGAAAAATAAGTGAGATGATTTATATCCAATGGTATCTCGGTTATTAGGGCCTTATTTTGAATTCTTTGAAAATAGAGGCTAGGGTTCTAGGAAAAACTCATACAAAGGAGCCCTTTTATGTAGTTAGGGTTTGAGGTTGAAAATGTAAAATGATCATAACCAGTTATACTTCTTTAATTGGATATTATGACCTCAATTATGAATGATCATAACTTCAGTTATACTTCTTTAATTGGATATTATGACCTCAATTATGAAATGTCATTGCTTCTCTATATCTACTGGCACTAGTTTGACTGGAATCTGTGCACTCTATCGAAAGACATCCATTCTACAAAATTTGTGTCCATCACCAAAAAAACCATTAAAAAAAGTTGATTTTATATCAATGGTATCTCCAGTTCTTAGACTATATTTTGGACGTTTTTTTTTTCAATTGGGCATTTTTTCAAGAGGTCCTCAAATATGTTGTTGGTTTCTTCAAATTATACACAAAAGGTTTCAAAAATCCACCTAAATGTTTCCATCCTCTTTGTCTTATCAAAATCTTCAAAAAGAAAAAAAATCTTCCACTTTATGCCCAAGAAAGAGCTTTGATACCACTTATAGTAAACCTTGATCGATAAAAGACAAAATAAACCATAAAAATTCAAAAGTAAACCCTTAAATACCAAACATATCCAAACGTTCACCATGAAAAACACAAGAATATAGAGAGAATAACCCTTAAGGTAAGGTAACACCATCAATTACTCGTTATGGAACGAATCACTCCATAGGCTATGTATTTATGCTTTCTCATGAGTATTCCTAGGGTTTTTATGCCAAATACTCCTTATTATATCATTTCCTTTTAATTACATTGTTATCACCCAAAAATCGATCACCTAGACCAAGATTCTAGGTGTACTAAAATACAATCTTAACAGTATGGATACCATAAGTCAAAACCCACTTTTACACTATATCTCATCATTATAACTTAAAGAACCCCTTTTCTAAAGTTATTTTAACCTAATAAAGTCAAAAACCCCATTTTATGACTTTTCCCTCTTGGAATTATTTGAAAAATAAAACTAAATGACATAAAATTCAAACTCTTACCTATAAAGCTAAGAGGATTCCCCCCCATTTCACATCATCATCTCATTTTTCATTTCACTATGTTCATTGTGGGTGAGTGCTATTCGATTTCCACTGAAGCTCAATAGCCCTAGCTTCTTGAGAGAATTTTGATAGCAACCATTATCATCTACATCCAAAAGGAGAGGAGAGCGCAGCCATATCACTAAGGGAATTTCAAGAACCCTCCCAAAGGAGAGGCCAAAGGATATCAACATCTTCCAGGGTTTCTTCACATGTCCTATGTAAAGCCTTCTATTGGGTAATGGATAATTTTTTCATTCTTTCATGAATTTGTTGTTATTGTTCATTTCTTTTTGCTAAATTTTATTTCTATTCATATAAATAACAAGAATCTGAAGGTGAATGTCCATTTGAAGCTAGGATTTCTAGTTTTTTCTTCATTATTGTCTATAATCTTGAGGCAAGCACAAGTTTTGTAGATTTTATAACCCTCTTTTCATATTTATACCAATAGAATGGTGACTCTAGTAGGGATCTGATCCATTCTCATGTTCCATGTTTGTGGGTGTGTGGGTAAACTTCTTTTCCCCTTCTTTTTATTTGATTTTCTGAGTTTTTTAGGGCTTTTTTAACTTGAGTTTTTTAGGGATTTTTTTTTTTCAAATTTTAGGGTTTGTTTGCAGTTGTTTGAGTATTTTTTCAGGGCCTTTAGGTTATTGTTAGATAATCTTATTTTAGGTTAAGGTATAATATTCAAGAAATCTACAGGATTGAGGAGCAAACCCCCTAGATTTTATTACCGTTCCCCAAATTGATTTCTTGAGGATTTTACTTTTTTTTTTTACTACAGTAGGTTGTAAATCAAACATTTTCAATTGTTGTTTAGTCCTTTAGTCCTTTTATTCTTTTCATTTAATCATTCGTTAAAAACAAAAGAAAAGAAAAATTCATATAGGAACATGGATGTAGGTAGCCATTGCTTTTTAATCTTCAATTTTCACTTTATGTTTCAACTATAGGTGCATCTTATTTTCTGTTTTAGATAGCTTTCATTTTAGATTTTGCACAACCTCTTAGTGAAAGGAAGAAGGCCTCATAGGACCCCAATCTTTTTCTTTCCAATGAAGGTTTCTTCTATTGTAAATCCAATTGCTTGTGAGCCAAAAAGTGAATATGATTGCTTGATTTTGAAATCTGAAAATTTGAAAAGTTTATTTCAGTTTTAAAATTAACTTTTGTAAAGGAAAACTCATTTCATTTGAGTACTTTTCTTAGTTACTTTATTGCAAAATTAATTAGATTTCAATTTAAACTGCAATTTAATTTTCTTACAAGCATTTACTTTCTTAGATTAGTCACACCACATGTGCACAAAAACCACACCTTAACAATTATGCTTGGTTCATGATGGCAAGTTCAGACTAAAAAATTAATTGCTAATTTAACACACAATTAATACCAATTGGGAACCAAAAAGAATTTTATATTTAGGTTAGGACTCTCAGGATAGGAATCCAAATAATTTTCCTTAGTCATTTTACATCAAAACATAGAGGTTGACTTTTAGGGAGCTAAAATCATTTCTATTAGACACGGTCCCATCCCATTTGGTAATAGGTGCACTCTTTTAGAGTGGATAATGCCAAGGTTTGGAACAAAAGTGTGATTGATATTCCTTTCTCTCTCTACTGAAGATCCTCAGAGAAGAGGTAGTTTAGTGACCATGCTTACATATCCTTACCCAGGTGGCTCTCATAGGAGGGAGGGAACCTAAGATATATTTCTATAAGCCTTTGGGACTTATCGCTACCCACCATCCCATATTTATAACTATCTCTTTCAAACATTCACTCAAATACGCATGGGATCTCATCTCCCCCTGCTATTAGATGTTTGGAAGGCCCCTATCCATAGACTAGGTCTTGTTTGAGCGCTTCTAGTTGATCTTATAGACTAGATTCTTCTCTCTTTATAGGACAAAGCTTCTTGAGTTAGGCCTTATTAATTTTTTTAGTCACACTTAAAACCACTTGATGCACCACCTGAGCACATATTGTGTGTTATTTTATTAATATTGTCTTAATTCATCACTTCATTCTATTAGCCTTTTGACTAGCTTCTTACGTCTTTAGGGTGATACTTGCCTCAGGATACCATAGCTCCCCATAAGAGACAGTCTAGCTAGCTATAAGGTCTTCTACCCGAGTTTCCCATTAGACGCACTATCTTCCCTACTTGATGAAATAGGGTTCCCCACCCTAACCCACCCTTGGGTTCTAGCTCTTTTGATGCAGAAAACCCCTCCCCATTGATGGGTGTTGGTACATCTAGTTTCAGTCCCACTTCCACCTCCTTAGGTCCTTCATCTTCATCCAACCCAAGTTCCACCATGGATGGAGCTATTCCCAGACCCAATGCTAACCAACCTTCTATGCCTTTTTATGGCAGGTTTAAATCTCCTTGTTTAAACAAATTGATCAATGATCCCATCCACCATGATCCTAGTTGGCCTAATATGCCAAAAAAAATTCTCTCTAATATCCCAAAATTTGAGGGTAAACCTGGAGATAATCCTTCCAAATGTTGGAACATCAAATCATGATGGTTCATCACACTTCTCTTGGAATCAGTCGGGCGGGCGATCAACCTACATCTCGAAACAATTGTTTGGGCAATCGACCAAATCTCTACATCAATCGATCGAATAGTCGACAAGTATGTTGGTCGGACAATCAACTAATATTCAATGATATTCGATCAATGGATCAACCAACCAAGAAATTGACTACAAGTTGGATGCATTAATGGTCGGGTCGAGCATCCTTTTCGAGCCAACTAGACAATGTATATTTGATGGAGTCAAATCTAACAACTTATGGTTATATGTGGACAAGATCTGCCCGATTTCATGGAAGTTGGTTATATCTTGAAGCTGTAAATAACAGACCCTAAGGGTCATTATCATCAAGTGAATCAAGTGGATAAAACACTTGGAAATATCATTGTTGTGTACAATATGTCCAATATGCATTGTGATGTTATGATCACAATTTGTTCTGCTTAAGTTTTGTAACGATGTCTTTAGACATCACCTTTTGATATTTCAAATATTATTTCCTTTTCAATTATCTGTAGTAATTTTTATTTGCTTCATATTAGGTTACACCCAATCCCCAACAAGGTATCATATCCGATGGTTTGAATCCTCACCTGTTATCCACAAACCTTGTTAAGTATGATATGTTTTGTGATTGACTCTAGGCCGACGGTTTGCAGATTGTAACTTGTGGAAACATAACTATTTTGTCTATATATCGAATATGGCTTCAGATATTGATCTTGTAATTTTGAACGGATCAAATTATATAGTATGGGCACTAGACATGGAAACCCTATTGAAGAGTAAAGGACAGTGGCAACATACAAAGTATGAAATTCCATATCCAACAAACAATCATGCAAAGTTTGTTGTTGATGGAAAGAAGGATGAGGTTGTGGGGGTCATCGTGACCTATATCTCGTGGAAGATTTGTTTTCACATCAATGGAATCAACTTCCCTCATCAAGTCTATAAGAAATTGAATTCATTGTTCAACATAGTCGATGAAATCCACGTCATGCAATTGGAGAAAAAGTTGATCTCTCTTGATCCTCATTATTTTGACAAAACATAGGACTATTTAGTGTGCGTAAAGGAAATCTAGTTGAAATTAGGAAAATGTGGAAAGAACTATCAAAAGAAAGAAGGAAAACTCATCGAGTTGGTCTCGATGAATTTTAGAACACCATTCAATGTGTTCATTTTGACTTTCTACACCAAATGGAAGGCACAGAAGGAAGATGGTAAGGATTACACCGTTCAAGCTTTCTATGGCCTTTTTATTACTAATCAACACAGATTGCTTGAATAAGGAAATCTTGGTGATAAACATGGAGCTCACTTACTCAAGGGAAATGGAAACTCGAATCACAGGGAAAGAGGACAGTTTGATACCCCTACACAAAAACTTGGATGCGTTGACCAAAAACCTAAAGGGAAAACAAATGCACCTCGTCAAAGTCGAAATAAGAAGACAAGACATGTTAGTACTATGGAAATATTGTACATGTGGAGAAGTTATGCTATAAGAAGAGAGACAATTTAGAGGTCAAGGATAAAATCCTTGAAGGAGACATGTCCATTGTTTATCGACCCACTGAAAATTTCACCTTCCAAGTCAGAACTTCTCAAGCCTTGATGTCTCATTCTACAAAGAATGAATGGGTAGTCGACTTTGGGTGCACTCATCATATGGCTAGGGATGCTTCCTTGTTCAGATCCTTGAATGAAGCTAAAGAGAGGAAGATTTATGTTGCCAACGATTTTTCTCTCGATATTGTTGGTCAAGGTGATGCTTCATGTCGACATGGGAGAATTGTCGATGTTTATCATATGTAAAATCTCGGTGCCAATTTGTTGTCTGTTGCTCAACTAACACATACATGTAAGTTGGTGGATTTTTGGTTAGATCGGTTATTTGTTCAAGATTTGAAGAAAGGTCAGTCGATTATTGCTGGAGGGTTTCTCGAACCGAAGGACGGTCTTTATAAATTCTGTGACACAACTCAACCTGACACCAAACCGACTACTCTTGTTGCTCACATTGATGAGCGAAGTCGAACTTGGCATGATTGACTTGGACACCTAAATTTTTGAAGTCTATAGTCAATGGAAACTTAGAAAATGGTTGTTGGTCTACCTAATTTTTTTCCCCTTGATGGATTTTGTGATTTCAAGCACCTTTTGACTTTGGACAAGCGTGGCGAGCACAAAACCTCCTAGAGTTAGTTCATAGTGATGTCTACTGCATCAATCTACCTTACCTATCATGTGTAAGGTATGTATTGAATTTCATTGATGATCTCTCTCATTTCACTTGGGTTTATTTTTTGAAGAATAAGAATCTTGTCTTTGAAAATTTCAAAGAATTCAGAGACTTTGCTAAAAAGAAATGTGGCCAATTCATCAAGTTCCTAATATTAGACAATGGTGGTGAGTATGTCATTCAAACTTTTGAAGAGTACTTGGTTCGATCTGGTATTGACTGGAAGCAGTCTATTCCTCACACACCTTAGCATAATGCCATTGCAGAACACAAAAATTGAACAGTAGTCAAAATGGTTATATGTATTTTATAGGCCAAATATCTATCTCCTTGCTTCTGGGATGAAGATGTATATTGTGAAAATTTCTACTCAATCACATCTTGAATTGAGATGCTCCTTCAGTGAATCCAATCGAATGATGGTGTGGAAAGAATCCTTCAATCGGTCACCTATGTGTGTTTGGATGTGTTGTTTGGGCTCATATTTCCGATGATTGCATAAATAAGTTGGAAGCAAAGAGTCATGCTTGCATCATGATGGAATTCTTTAAAGAGTATAAATCTTATCAATCATTTGATCCCGCCAAACAACAAATCATTATCATATGAAATGTATAGTTTGATGAGAAGTCTTTTGGCATCAAGTTGTTGAATGCCTCCACTGTATTGTTGTAGGATGATTACTTTGATGTTGTTTTTTACTCTGGTTCGCATGTTCCATTTTTCATTCCTTCGACTTGAAAATCGAACTCTGTTCATGTTTGGACTAGACTGTCGACCTCTGAGTCGATTACTCTGTCAATATCTAGTGTTTTGACTGGTCCGCCATCTCCATTGACTGAAATTGTTCTGAATTCTAATCAACCTTCTGCAATGAACCAAAATTCACCTGTTTCTTTTCTACCCAGATGGGTTGCCAAGACAATTGAATCTGTTAGACCTGATGTCGGTGATATTTCCTTTGGATGAAAAAATCAATGTCAAAATCAACATGCCAGTGTTGCATTATTGACTAATGTACTTGAAACTTATGATCTTATTACCTACTCAGATGCCCAAGAATGACTTGAATGGGAATAGGATATGCAGATATAAATTTGTTCTTTGTTGAAGAATCACACTTGAGACTTAGTTCCCCGATTGCATGGAAATAATGTTGTGAACTGTCGATGGGTCTATAGGACCAAATTTACCTCTAAAGGTGTTGTTGAACATCATAACACTTGCTTGGTTGTGAAGGGATTTTCTCAACAAGAAGGTATAAACTACACTGATACATTTTCTCTTGTTGCAAAGATGAACTCTGTTCAACTGATTCTTTCCCTTACTACTCATTTTGGATGGAAAATCCATCAGATGGATGTGAAGAGTGTTTTTCTTCATGAAGACCTATCTAAAGAAATTTTCATGGAACAACCTCATGGTTTTGTGACAGATTCTAACATGGTTTGTCGAGTCAAGAAGTCACTTTATGGTTTGAAGCAAGCTCCCTGAACTTGGTATCATGAGATAGATAGTTTCTTTCTTCAATTTGGTTTCAAACATTGTGAATCTGATCACAACTTGTATGTACTCCATACCAATGGAGACACTTTTATCATTGTTGTCTATGTTGATGACCTTGTCATTATTTGTTGGACACACCTACCACACTTAGAGGGGGGGTGAATGAGTGTGGGGCTCTTTGTCCCAAAAATTCACATAAAACTCCTTAGTTAACATTCAACATTTATTCATTACCCATTGTTGTCATATATAACCAATTAGATGTGAACATATATTAGCAGCATATATCAGCAACACATATCATCAATAAGTCATCACCACAAGCAACACAAAGAACACAAGATGTATCTACAATTTTTCTTTTTATTATGGACAACAATCCGGGGGTTTATCAGCAACAATTGAATAGAGTACAACTCTACAAGAGCACCAGCTCTATAATGAAAGACTCAACTTACACCCTCAACACCAACTAAGATGAGGCAACAATCCTCAAAACATATCAATATGTAAACAGGTACACGACCTATCAGTAGTGCAGCTAGCGTGTGCACGCGCCCTGGCTCACTACAACCCGCGTATGCACGCGACCAGTGTATACAACAACTTGCATATACCTTTTGAGCTATTAGGGTTTGTCCTTCAAGATCAACTTAGATTCTCTGCAATTAATATATCATTCTCTTATATCTCTGACTATCCGATCTGACCACCAGCCAGTCACAACACATCCAAGCTCTCCAATAGCTTGCGCATGCTCCACAACAAATCAATATGAATGTTATCTCAATCATGTATAAACAGCTAGTATACCATAGAAATCATGTCACCACTGAATCACAAGAGTACCGATCACTTCATCAACCAAATCATCCAAACTAAACCATATCATAGAGCCATACCAAGAATTCCCTAAGCATTCACAACACATCAAACAATAGTATCCATCAAGACAATAATGTAACCATACCAGTGTCTTAGTGATAGATATGAGGCCATAGAATGCAGATCTAGAACATGCCTCATCATCCAAGAGCTTGGCACCAAATCAAACATAAATCTCCATGATTTTATCCACTGTACACTCCCCGTACACAGTCAGCCCGCGTATACCTTCAATGTATATGCACCCTATACACAGACAACCCGCGTATACCTCGGAAACTAGGGTTTCTGAAGTTCCGAGAATTTTTCTGTCAAGATCTCCGACATTTACGAAACTTTGATGCGTCCATGAGATCCTCCTCTCGCTCTCTTCCTCAGAATAGATCTTCAATCATGCTCAAGAGATCCACACCAATAATAAGCTCTCCATCAATACTCCAAAATATATTCTCACAAGAAGATCTCCATTGATCCATAAAAAGGATGATCTACAAGAGACCATAGCTATCTTATTTATACTTTCATCCTCTAGGTCACTTAACCCATTTCTAGGTCACTTAACCTATTTTCCTTATTTTAAGGTTAACCACTTTCATTAAATAGAAAGTTCTCCAATATTTTATCATTTAAATAATCTTTCTTGATTTTGTCACTTTTCTTTATTATTTAAATAATCCATCTTGACTTTGTCACTTTACTTTATCATTTAAATAATGATTTATTCTTTTAGGACACTTTGACTTCTTTGACCTTGGGGGCTTCAAGCCTTCATATGGTGGTCCTCCAACTTCATAAGGCCATAACTCTCAAACGTGACATTCCACATACCACCGGAAATGGCATGACAAACACTATCCATATAGGATAGTTTCACCAACAACTTCATTGATCTTCATC
>SNQJ01S0048007.1:142343-167770 GCA_010110895.2 Picea sitchensis
TCATGAGCCCAAGTAGGACGAGTGTTGTAACCATGCTCTGATACCAATTTGTCACACACCCACTACGACATAATAATTTTTTTTCTTTTCCTCAAGGGACAGAATCCCCAAAGTCCTACGGGGGCCTAGCGTAGGCTAGTTCTTTCCTATTCACCTCCCTATGATCGTGGGTTAGGACCATAGGCCAAAAAAATATGGTGTCCTTTCACTCTTCGTGGCTCAGCACTACCAGAGTGTCGAGTCTTTCAACTCTACAAACCCCGACACAGTGAAGCGTCGAACCCTGATAGGGCTAGCGAGTACAAGATCCCTGTTTGGGTCTTGTCCCCGTGACCACATTCCATGACCCCGCGCTTAAAATTGATAAAGACCTTACCGACCCTTCACGATTCGGGAAATCGCGATGCATGACTTCTTCCTTTCCCATTCAAATCCCTGAAATTCATGAAGTCTCCCAAGTTTGCCTCCAAAGGAGATCAACGACTATACGCCTCCTCTGATCCGACGGTTTGGATTCTTTCAGGATTTCTCTTTGACACTTTTCGCTACTCGCCACCTCGCAGGTCGAAGCATCGAGCTCTCGTGCTCTTCTTCTCTGAAATCCCAAGATGCGAAAGTCAACAATAGTTGACTTCCTCTTTGCACTTCTCACAACTTGCCACTTCGCGAGTTGTAGCATTAAATCTTGGCACCTCTCCTTCACAAATCCCTGAGAAGGGATATTTATTATCCTTCTTGCGTTCTCACTACTCGGGACTTCACAAGTCCAAGGTTTGAGCTCTTAGGCTCTTATCCCACGAATCCCCGAGACACGAGAAGTCAACAAAACATTGACTCCCTTCTCCAAGCGACTCGTGTCCACCCGTCAATCACGCGGCTCCCCCAGGAAATTCTGCCACGTGTTCTCTTGTGCTCGACTCTCGGCACTTCACTACTCGGGAAGTCGTAAACGACTCCTTTCAACCTCCAAACTCACGAACCCTCGACACGCAATGTATCGAGATGCCAAATCTCACGACTGTTCTTCCTCTTGGATCGAATGCCTGGATCATATCGCGATCTCATGGCTCAGGACTTCGTGACTCCAAGAGTCAGGTCTTCCACCTCCAAACTCGTGAATCCCCGATACACGAAATGGACAGATCTCCACCACCTTCCCTCTTTGATTAACGGCCCAAATCACATCAAGATCTCGCGACTCGGGACTTCGTGACTCCCAGAGTCGGGTCTTCCACCTTCAAACTTAGGAATCCCCGATATGAGAAATGGATAGATCTCCGCCACCTGTCCTCCAACATGGACGGTCCCGATGTCTTCGGGACTTTTGGGATGTAGTTGAGTTCACTCTTCTGCCTAAGTAAAGGATTAGATCGACGGCTTATAGTTCTCCGATGGGTCCCTGGGATCTACGGTCTAGGATCCTCTCGCGACTTTGCCATTCGCGAGGTCAAGAGACTTCCTCTTCTGACTCCCGATGTCTGAATCCCTGATAGGGAGGATCTCGCAACACATGTCCTCCTGCAAACAGGCGGCTCAGATCTATTTCGCCTTGTCGCAATTTCTGAGGTCGAGTACTCAGAATCTTGTTCTCCGGATCCCCGAGCTCCCGAATGCTGATATCCCGATACAATCTCCTTCTCAGAACTGTCACTCTGCTACTCTTCACATGAGGTTTAAACCTCGTGTAATTCTCGATAGATCCAACAGCTGTCGACTGTTTAGACCAAGATTTGACGGCTCAGACCTGTCTCTCCATTGTGTCGTTCCTAAGCTGCCTGGACAGGAATTCACAGTCCAGATTCTTTCATGGACCTTGGGGATCTACGATCCCGATTTCTTCGCTACTCATGAAGATAAAGGAAAAAGGGTTAAGGCGTTTAATGCCCTCGTTTATTCCTTTGATCTAACAGTCGTGAATGACCGCAAATCTCCTGAAAGGATTTCATCCATTGATCAATACTTATTCTTCAAATCCTCAAGGGATTCTGCGACTTCTGTGCCTCTGCAAAGTCGTTGCACACAAAGTGCTACCTCTTTTGAGCTTCTCAAAAAGGGTGTCTCTATGGGGATATTTATCTAGGGTATCACCCAAGATGGATAAGGGTATAGGTTTCCCGAGAAACGACTTGAATTCTGAGTTGATTCAATGTGCGTATATACATATAAATCTATTTATAGACATAAGCCATACGTGGCCCTTCCATTATAAGCATGCAACCACCATTCCAGAATTAAAACACTACACAGGCAGTCTTATACTCAGACCATTTATAAAACTACACAGACTATGAGCATATATGTCAGCATATGAATTTCAAGGTGCAAGATGTAAAACACTTATCAGAAATAACACCAGAAATAAGTGCAACTGCTGAGAGGGGTGCTCGTTTCCACCCAACCATAGGCTCAACGAATCCCAACAGATTTACCACTAGCCACCCCCGAGCTGAGACCATGATGTTGCGAGATTGTGTCTCGGTTTTCCAGTGACCGAGAACGAGGGTTACTCTCCCCCTTCTCCGCTATCACTCACTCTGCATATCTCCAGAGTGCTTCCTCTTTCCCTCGCGTCTCCCCTTCTTGCCCCTTCCTCACACCTTTTTCCTCTTGTGAGGTTGCATGTGGCGCGATTTCCCTCACGGTGGTCAGGCCCGAGGCTCCTACGGATGGGCGGTTCACTTCCCCCATCCCTCATTAATTCCTGAGGAGCCTTCTACCTACCAACCTGCGAGCAATTTATTTCGGGCCAGCGAGCCACTCTTGGTTATTCGGGCTAGTGAAGACCAAATACGGTATTGGTTTCGGTGGAAGTTAACGCCACCTTTCCAAGTGCCTTCCACCACCTTTCTCCAGCCATCGTGGTCTCTTTTTCAGCATATCCCCTCTCAGCAGTCCTGTAATATATATATATATGTATGTATGTATGTATGTATGTATGTATGTATGTATGTATGTATGTATATTTAATCTTATTTACATTCATCGACCTTTTTCACAAGGTCCATTCACATTCTTGAGTTTGCCATAGTTCTTGGCCAGTATAGTTATTTTTACAAACTGGGGGAAACATGGTGTTACATACTTTAATATGCATGAAGAGTGAAAGATCGTGCCTCATGGATTTACAACTGCAATTTGAGTAAACAATTAGCCTAAGTGATTGAACTATGTATTAGGTTTCTTTTATATAAATTAGTAATTTTTATTTAGAAGTGTGGTGTGGAGTATTTTGTGTGCATTTCTTTCTTAGGGTAGAATATGATCCTACATATATTTTTCTTGCATCTCATAAGTCTACGTACTATGGATTGATGAATCTAATGTAGCATAGTTTAATCCATTAAATTGACTGACACTCACATATCATATCACATCCATGAGTGGCATAGTTGATGAGGCTTATGAAAAGTTGATATCAGTGATTCTTTCTTCATGAACTAGTTCCTAAAGCCCCTTCTTCCTCCCATTACCAAGGATGTAGCCATGACACTAACTAGGAATGAGGAAGAAGCTATCTAAAAATCCCAGTAGTATCATCTAATCTACACCCAATCTGGGTACCTCTATACCATTCTTCCTGATGCCCCTCACTGTCACACATGTGACTTGTCTGCACCAGGGGCATCCCATGTGGTCGATGGCTTGATAGAATTTGTGTCTCATACCTATTCACACCATAATCCTCCTAGACCTAGTGGATATGGTAACCCTTATGGAGGGGTTAATACCTCTTATGGATATCCTAACCACCCTCGGGATTTGACTCGCTCCTCATCCCAACTAGGCACCAATACCTCTTACCCTACACCCCATGCACCTCTACATGTCCATGGTCCCCCTTGTAGAAACTCTCCCTGTGGTGGCACTGCTATGAATTCTTATTACCCTTTTTTTGGCCCACCACCAGCTACCATAGGTCCTTCAGCCACGATAATCTAAACCCCTATTGATCAATATACACCCCCTCAATAAAGGCAAGTGTACACACAACAAACTACTCCTAATTAGAATAAGAAGAAGAACAAAGAGAAGGGTAAGTAGAATAACCAAAACCAAGGGAACCAAAATCCACAACCTAATACCAACATTGAGGGAAATCAAATTGCCACAACCCAAGTCCAAGGTAACAATCCCCAACACAAGTAGGGGAAGAATCAAAACTTTGTACTAATAAACCTTGTGCTAGTTGTGGTATCTATGGACTCTATACACACGAATGTTCGTTGTTACCCAAGATGCATCATATCTAGGAAGAAATTAAGGCCACCAAGTGTGATAACAACCAACCTACTCCTCCATCCTTGTCGCAACCATCTATGTTGAGAAACTTTTCCATCATAGGGGTTTGTGTCCACCATATAAGCCACTCTTTTTGGACCACCTCCCACTTCCACCACTCCTAGGAATGGGAATTATCAAATAATTTACTTAGATTCAACCAATGTGAACCTCACCACTCGATCCCATCAATATGGTATGCCCCTTGAAGCACAAATTACTATGTCTTATGATCCCCCTCCATCTAATAATGGACCTTTACAAATTCCTCTCCTAGGTGTGGACCTACCTCCCAAGGTACCTAAGGTTCCATTAAGGCATAATCCCCCCAATCCCCATGCATGGGTAACCCACAACTATAGCATAGTATATGACTTATCTCAATCCCCTCCAACAATGTAATACCTTGAAGCCCTCCAAATATTCCCTTCATAACATAAGTCTTTGTTGTCATATTTGGGTGATGTCGAACCACATGATGAGAGGATGATTACCTTTGATACTGAAAAAGATTAACCTTTCTGATTACTGCATTCAGTAGCATTACAAATTCCAATGTCCACCAAGAATTCCATAATTCATCATTACATTATTGATGAAGGTGCATCCACATGCATCATGTCAGCACAAGTTTGAAAGAATATAGGCTCCCCAACACGTGTCCTGTCTACAATATCACTTCGTGCATATGATGGTCAGTGCTCTCAACCTCAAGGGATTTATTAGAACTATCCCTTCCAATTGGGAGGAAAGGAAGTGTGTATTGACATTGAATTTATAGATTCCCCTTTAGACTATAACATCCTTAGAAGTTGAATCTTCAAGTATTCCATGAAGTTTGTTGCCTCTTTGGTCTTTCATAAGATGATCTTCCACCATAATGAGGAACTAGTCACCATAGACCAATTGACCTACTGTGATTCTCAACCACAACTTCATCCTGACCATATGGTTGCTTCCTTAGGAAAAATCCCAAAAGTTCCCTCTCTTTCAGACATTAACCCTAGAGTCTATAAAAACTGGACATTACTTGGTGCATATTATGGGCCTCCCCCTATAGTTACTCACACTAGTCCATCTAATGTTTGTATTATGTCATCATCTCATAGGGAAATAGGACCACATCCATAGCCATCAACTGGACCATTAATTCTGGGATATTCAATTCCACCATTAGTAGAGCATCCTCATTCTCATTACCCCTTTGTCCAAGTCCCTTTCTTATTTCCACCTCTAAGAATAGTAAGTACCCCTATCATGGTCACATTGAATTTTCCTAATCTCACCTTAAGGATCTTGGTTTGGTACTTTTATCCCCCTCCCACTCCTCTTCCACCCTCTGAACCAACTCCATATTTGGCCTTAACTCTTATTCAACCAATCCCAATGACCCCTATATCCCCTAAAGCACCTACATAGGCCCCACCACAACCAACATAGGTTGGGAAAGGAATTGAAAAAGGGGGGAAATCCAAAAAGAAAGGGGTCATAGATAATCCTAAACATGTTATGGCCATTGAGAATGAGGCATCTAGGGCCATACCTCCATGTTCCTAATGTGATATCACTGGCCACACTACCTACAATAGTATTAGGCTCCTGGAACTCAAATAAATTTACGTCGTTGACAATTTAGAACCAATTCCTTCAACACTAGTTGTGCACGTTACTTTCCTTGAGTTATCAACTAAGCATGTTCAATATTTGTGCACAAATCACCCATGCGCTTTGTGTGATACACATGGCCATTATTATCATCATTGTAATAGAATACCCAAGTTCTGCTATTCCCTTGAGGCCATTCATCAATTCGATTTCGCTATTCAGGAAGATCCAAACCCAATAGTAGAGGACCCCACTCTTAAGCATGACAAATCTTCCCAATCCAATTGTCAACTGATCATTGATATTTCCCCCCCCTGAAGAGAAAATCAATGATAATTCCATGCAAATTCTCTACCTTTCAAATTCCATGGGATTGGAATTATTGGAGGATAATCCATTCTCCATAGGTGTACAACATAGAATCCCTAGCATGCCCCATGTACCTTCTATATTAACATCGATGGAAGCCTCTTCTACAAGTATTTTATCTACCTCTATAGATGTAGCATATGTGAACCATGTCCCTTATTCCCATGACATTGATAATGGGTTCACATTCCCATCCTCTACCACTTCACCTGATCATGTTGGTTCTCACATATCTGTATTTTATTATGATGAAGACATCATCGAGTCCCTCACTACACCAGATTACCCTTGGGATGATATGCATCATCGTTCCTATTTTATACCTTAGCAGCCTCATCCTACCAACTAGTATGTTGTTCAATCAAAAGACTTTATCCCCCACGATCACATCGATTGGTCCAAAAATCCTACCTCATCCCTTGATGCATTTGAAGAAGGGAATATGGCCAACATTTCACCTACCATTAAGGTGAACATCTTTGTTACCCCTACTGTTGAAGAAAACATCCTCCCAGGGGCAATTCATTCCACTAAATAGGTTGCTACCTACAAATACCTCTTCCAAGAGTTTCATGATTTTTTCACTTGGTTCTATGAAAATATGCCTATCCTCGAACCTGCCATTGTTGAACATCAAATAGATACATGGACATATGTTATTCTCATTAATCATAAGTAAAGTCTTATTCACCTCAACCGGGTCCTTACCATCAAGACTGAAATTGATAAATTGCAAAAAGCGAGCTTCATTTACCCTATCACATACACTTCATGGTTCTCTATCCCAGTCCCCATTATGAATAGGCAAGACACCATCCATGTCTACACCGATTTCTGTGATCTGAACAAATCATGTCCCAAAGAAAATTACCCAATTCTATTCATCAATCATATTATTAATGAGTGCATTGGACATGAGGTCTTATCATTCATGGAAGGATTCTAGGGCTATAATTAGATCTGTATTCATCCACAAGACCAATACAAAACAATCTTTACCACTCCTTAGGGTACATTTGCATACAAATGTATGCCATTCAGTCTAAGAAACATCGGATCCACCTTCCAGTGTGCCATGTCATATTGTCTTCATGAATTATCCCATCTCGTTTTGGATTATCTACACAACCTTACCACTCGTTCCAAGAAAATATTATAGCACTTAGAATACTTGAAAACCATCTTCCTTAGATGTCACAAGTAAAACATATGATTGAACACCCTTAAGTGTGTCTTATGTGTTCATGTTGATCGTCTTTTGGGATTCATTCTCTCCAAATTTAGCATCATTGTCGATCCTCTTAAGGTTCAATCCATTTTTTAGCTTCCTCCCACTCGTAATTTACCCCAATTGAAGCCTACATGGAAAATCCAACTTCTTATGTCGGTTTGTCCCAGACTATGCTACCACTACCCATAGGTTTTTATGTTTATTACATTCTAGTATCCCATTTGTATGGGATGATCAAGCTCAACAATCCTTTGATGCACTCAAAAGGGCCCTTGTCTCAACACCCTTGATTAGTACCCTTGACTTTAAAAAGGATTTCACCCTCTACATTTCCACTTCACACTTTGTTGTAGCTAGATTCTTAGTTCAATATTGGCTCGATGAATGTAAGCACATCATTTATTATGTGAGTAAGAACCTATCTGGACCTCCTTGTCCAATTTACGTGATGAGAATTTGGCCTCGGTTTTTGTCTTTTCTATCCAAAAGTTACGTCATTACATCCTAATGTGTAAAACTAAGGTAGTCACCAACTCTAACCCTATATCCTTCCTATTGGGTCAGTGGGTCATCAATCGAAAATATGCTCGGTGGGTCATCATCCTTTAGGAGTTTGACTTAGATTGTGTGATTCCTAAGAGTTAAAAATCCTTATCCCTCGTTGAGTTCATTTATGAATTCCCAACTAGTGCACCTGACCCACCATTGAATAATGACCTTCCATATGAACACTTGTTCACCATATCCACCAATTATCCTTGGTATGGTGACATACTCACTTACTTGTGCACCCAATATTTTTCTCCCCACCTGACCTGTGATGATCGAAGACATATTCACCACCAATCCCCTCGCTATCTCTTCATTGGAGATGATAGTTATCATCAGTGAGCTAATACCTTGTTGCATCATTGTCTTGGTCACAAGGAAGCAGAGAGGGTCTTGAATGCTTTCCACAACGACACTTGTGATGGTTTGAGCATGGATATTGCCCAAAAAATCATGTGTGTAGGATATTTTTGGCATACTCTCTTCACTGGTTGTATACGGGTCGTTAAAAAATGTACTAACTATCAACTCTTTGCCCCCAAGGCATGGAAACCACCAACCCCATTGCACCATATTATCATCGTTGGTCCATTTTGTAAATGGGCCATTGACTTCATGGAGTGTAACCCACCTTCTTTTGGTGGTCATAAATACATTATTATGGCTGCCAATTATTTTACTAAATGGGTTGAATTCATGCCAATGCTCAATAATACTACAATTATTACAGCTTGGTTCTTGTTTAACCATGTGATTGCTCAATTTGATGTCCCAAATCAATTGGTATCTCACCATGGACAACACTTTGAAGATCAAATATATGATGATCTTGCATCCATGTTGGGTTTTGACCACTAGTACTCTTCCTCATACTATTCGCAAGGAATGGTCAAGTGAAGGTTGCGAACAAAATCCTCAAAACCATGCTCTAGCGGACAATTGATAAGCATAAAACCAACTGGCATAACATGCTATTTGTATCCTTATGGGCCTACAAGACTTCTATTAAAACTTTTATGGGATTCACTCCCTCTCATCTCATTCACAATGAGGAAGTAGTTTTGCAAATTGAGTGTCAAATCACTTCACTTCATTTGGACATTGAGCTTCTCTCTAACACTACTCCCTTAAAGAAGAGACTAGTAATGCTAGAGTACACCAATGAATACCATTGTATCACATAACAAACCATCAGAGTAACTCAAAAGCACACCAAAGCCCAATATGACTGAAAGGTCCACCCTCATGTTTTTCATGAAGGTGATGTAGTCCTAGTGTATGGCCAAGCCCATGACATCTTGGGTTGAGGAAAATTTGAGCCTTTATGTATGGGGTGTTCACTTAGTGAACCTATGAAATAACACGTGTATTCATAGGATATTAAATAATACCCCTAGTTTCACTAGATATTGATAAATATCTCCCAAAATCCTTCTATTCATCACCCCTCCCAATACATATTTCCAATAAAAAAACCCTATTTTTACTACATACCTCTTTTTATACCCCCCAATACCTGTAAACCCCCTGATACCCTGCATCCCCCCCAATACCTACAATATATTGAACTTATTTTTCACAATTTAAATCCTATTTATGAATGAATGTGATAAGATATCGGTCAACAAGGTGAATCCCTCATGCCTTTATGGAAGGGCTCGTACATTGTCAAACATTGTCTGGGTAAGGGGGCATACCTTCTCAAGGGTTCTGAAGGGGATATTCTCCCTAACCCTTGTAATTCACTTTACCTCAAGAAATTATACCCTTGATAGTTCTTTATAGAGTGTTTGTGCATATTGTACATAAATTAGATAGTTTTTTTTGCATCCCTTTGTGTGAAGCCTACATCTCATAAGTTATCTTCTTGCATCTTTCAGATGGACCCTTCGTTTTGTTGGTACATTAGTTATTCCAATGGTGAGAGTCATCATTCGAGGAATCTATCCTTGATATCTTGGGCCCTTTTTACCCCCATGCATACCCCATCCAATCAAGTGGTGTTTGCATTGGATATGCCACCAACAACCAAGTTGAATATGATGTTGTGATTGGTTTGTTAGTCAATTCCCTTGATCGTCACATATGTTGCCTTCATGTTTGTATTGATTCCAATATTCTCATCATATAGTTGAATGACATTTATCATGTACGTAACCCCAACGTCTTTAGAAAATATCTATGAGTTAAAATTTTGGCACATTCAGTTGAATCAATTTCATTTAACCATGTTCCCAGAAGTCAAAATAGTTTTGTAGATACCATTGCAAATAATATTCTAGATTGGAATTTATCTCATGCATGCATAAGAAGATAACAATTTGCATCCACCCAACCTAGTGTGCATAAACATTTGTAAATAATTAATTGGTAATCACACAACTGCATACATAATAGATCTTGTATATATATCCATCATAACCTAAAAACAAAACACCTTATATTTTTGTTTGTGTTTGAATCCACTAGTGTACATACACTTGACATGCCCATAGCATATTAAATACATCAAAACTTGGGGGAATGAGAGGCACCAATATTACTCATCCTCACCAAAAGGATGATCTTGTGCTATTGGTACCATGTTGTCTATTGAAAGATCCATAAACACATGGTTGACTATCTCTGCCCTACACAAAAGTGAGTGCCATTCGATTGGTGCCCCTATGCAACATGAAACATATTTTTCATTGAGTATGTGCCATCTCCGCTCAAGTACCCCAGTCAACATATTGTCAAACTTATTTTCTAGATCCTCCAATACCCCCTCCAACTCTTCTACCCTCCTAAACCCTGATGGTCCTAGATCAACAAAATAACCCCTTCCCTTGCAAGTTACCTACCATGTCAGTCTCACCAGTGCAATTTATGAAAGTTTTATACAAAATATCATTAGTACTACATATTGACACATTCTAATTTATGAAATTAAAAAATATAAACAAATAAACCAATGCTACTTTACTTACCATTGACCCCCTAGGCTCAACCAACTAGCAAGGGTAGCTAGAGATCCCCCTGATAGTTCATGCTTGAATATGGGTAGTCCTTGATATATATCTGGAGTTGGCCCCAATGGGAAAATGATTTTTCTCAAAAGACATTCCCAAGACCACCACCTCCCCCTCTCCTCAACAACTATCCCCGGTGCCAGATATGGGGCTCTTGTGGGGCCCCATCCCAGATGTGAATATGGGGGCATAGTGTGGGTATTTTCTTGAAGAAGAAAAAGGCATAGATGAATATAGCAAATTTTCAGTTACCTCCTGAGGCCCACCTACAGTAGGTAATTTTATGCTTCAATGCCATCAATAACATCTGGGGCCACCCAAAGTAGGTCCCAACCATCAACCTCTCAATTAAAAGCATTTTCCCTCCAAATACTTTATGCAGAGAATGATTTCCCAATATACAGATCACTTGAGTTGTTATGGCCCATGTCTCCAACCACTCCATATCTATCAAATGGATCATGGAATTCCAGACCCTCGTGCCACAGACACAAAGTCTACCAAGGAAATCCTCTAATAACTTCCCATTAGGTAGCATAGGATGTGTCTCTACCACTACACCAAATGGTGGAAGCCTTGTGAAGAAGTAAATGTCTTCTAGAGTGATCTCCAGTTGTTGACTCTTCACTACGAAGGCCTCTACCTTTGCATCCAACTACTGTACTATATGTGATAGGAGACCTCTTGCTCTCGTCAATGGGTTCTCAATGTACATAAGTAACCCATAACAACCAAATTATCCCCTCTTGGTCTGGTCCCCTGAACCTACATATGAATATCCTCAAATATCCTCTCCCTCTAGAGAATTTTTAATTCTAACATACCTACATAAAGCCACATTTTTTTCAAGTCGTGTAATCATAATTACAATAACTTTAGTCCCTACCATATGTCTCCCTCAAAAAGGGGCCTCCCTAGAAAATTTGGGTCCAAAAGGCCATTTTCACCCAATGCAGAAAAAACCCTTTGTTCCTACATTGGTCAATGTAGTTAGTGGGACCAGTATTTATGTTGGTCAATGCAAAAATTAGACCCATTTAGTGCGTTGGTCCTAAAACATTTTCCAGGGGGTCCCATAGGGAAATTTGGGAACTAAACTAAAAAAGTAATACATAGGAAATGACAAGTAGGGTTAGGCCACCAACCTAAAAGTTGAAACTCCAAATTGCGATGGTCAATTTGTCTACAACAAGCTCACCAAGATTTAGGGCCTTCTCCTCATCTCCAAGCTCAATCTCCACCAAATGAAACAATGAATTGTAAATTGGAGGGAAATCCCTTGTTATAGAAAAGGGCCTCTTTTTCTTTTTCCTCGTATGGGCTCATATAGACTACGATCAACACACCATCTGCACTGTTGGAATCATATTTCCAAGCTCTTAAAAAGGTTAGTTTCATAGTTTTGAGATTTTATACTTCATCTTAAAGCCATTTTTCCAAGAAGGGTCAAAGCTCATACTTTTCTACATTTCATTCTTACTCATTTAGCTAGATTTTTGAAGAACCTATTTGTTTTTGTATTCATTGAATTATGAGTAGGATTTCACCATGAATAAATTTGTTATTCATTGATACATGTCTCCTTCATGCCTCAATTTCCATGGCATTTAGCATAGTTTAACTCCTTTCTATTCATTGCATTTTCCTTGCATTCCCTAGAAATTGTCAGTAGGACTCCCCTCACTTGGGTAGATGGATCAACCCCCTCATATTTTCTATTACCCATCTATCTAGTGATAGATCCTTCCTCACATGGGTGCCCTAGAATAGTGACTCTTGTTTCATTTTGTCGTCAATGTCATTCAATCCCCTTAGGGATCAGGAGTTCAGTTAGTCTACGTACCAGAGTGGAGCCACATGCATTCCTTCTTATCATATTGATAGCCATACCCTTTGGACTCCCCCATTTATGGTTGGTATTTTTTGGATTATCATGTATCACAATCCCTATGCTTCATCCATACAATGAAAATTCTTCATTTTTATGCCACTATTCACCCACCCTCAAGGAGATTGTCATTAATGTCCCTACCAATGGTCACTTCGATTTGTAGTTTTCAACTTCATCATTATTGCCTTATCATTATTTTTTGGGGCATTTATCTCCTCATTTACCATACACATCCCTTTCATTTTTCCCCACGGGATTATGATTGGATGTTGTGTCTTTTGACTCACTAGGTATATATGTTGTATTCTCATTTTTGTACTAAATCTCTTACTTTCTCTTCCTGACACCCCTTTAGAAATCCTAGGAGGACCTTGTGCTTTTATAGTACTTGGTTTAGTCTCAATAGGATCCCCATGTTGCCCTTGTTCAAAGCATTTGAGATGAGCCACCTTTATGTCCCATGGATTTTGTTCAGTTTGAAATTGAGTCTTGTTACAATTTTTCAGCACCTACATGATTCTTACACATCCTGTGTTTCCCAAATTTGACCTCCAGTTGTCCTAGTGGTTCATTGATATGTCTTTGAAAATCCTTGTGCCCAGTAATCAACCATTTCATGTAGAATGATTTTAGTTGTTTCTAGGTCATCCTTGCATTTATGGTTTGAAAAAAGGAAGTATTGAGTCCACCTCTCATTGTTCTCATATCCACATTTGGTGTCATTCTCTGTCAGTCATACTTTACTTTCTATCTCGTGTTGAATTCAACGATTCATCATTGTCTTGCCTTAAGCGGGCCTTCCCCTATAGACTTCAACACTTGTATTCTAGGGGTCTGACTTAGATTATTTCATACTTTGGAATCATCACCATTGTTTTTGGGTGTCTTGAACCAAGCAAAGAGTGTCATCGGTTCTCTTTGAATTGGTTGTTTCTCACGTGCTCGACTTTGGCTCATCATTGCACGCTTGAGAATCATACACTTGATGGTTCAATGATCCAGTTTATTGTACCAATTCACTAGACATGCATGATATTCATCAAACCTCGGGAGGAGGTTTCCCTTCAGATAGTCCCCGGCATGTTCCAGCATTAGCACTTTATTCAATGGCTATAACTTAACTAGTTGTACTTTGGATTATGAGCCTATAGAACCTCTTTCATTCATGGGTGTCGACAAAATATCCCCTATCGACATCAACACCTTCATTCTAGGGGTTAGTCATATGTACCCTATTACCTATCCACCTCCTCAATGTGTTACCTTGGACCAAGATGAGAAATTCATCATTGCTCTCAGACTCAGTAGGGTCTCACATGATTGACTTCATCTCATTATCGCACCATTGAGATTCATACATATATCCAGGATCCAGCCTTAGATGCGATTCTTGAGATTTGATTGGCTCAGTTTCACCATTCTCAAAGCCATTAGTTTGACCTTCCCTTTAGTTAGCTCATTTTAGATATTCATAGCCCCATTCCTATTAGCAGGGCTTCTGAGGTTGTTTCCACCCCCCTTCACCTCGGGTGATGGAATCAGTTCCTATGTACCCATATCAATAGAAATGATGATGTAGACCTGGTCCTTTGACCTAGGAATATGTAGATGGGACTGTTTGTATCATTATATTTTTCTTTGGCCCTCTTTTGTCAGCACCATATTGTATTTGAGACCTCACATTGTCTCGCCAATTCATCCCCTCTATGACAAGCCGCACCATTGTAATCATTATCATGAGTTATCTTGATGAATATGGGTATTCCTACTTTGTCCGACCTATTGAGATTTTGTAACTCACTACCTTGTGACTTTCTTGTTGACGGTTGTGTTGGGCCCTCCATTTTTGGACATGCTAAATTTTTGGGGAAAGTGACAGATGTCAGTTGGAAGATAAAGAAGCAGCGGAAAATAGTTAGAAGAACAACGAGCTAATTGAAAGTATAATAGCAGTAGAGACAACCAAAATCTCCATGCGCTATCTAGACAAGCAGTGAAAAAGTCCAAGAGGATCGAGTGCTAGCAGGGAAAAGCTAGAAAAGTAGGGGATTAAAGAATCCAAGGAGTGACCAAGGGAAAAATATAAATATGGAGCTATGTAATAGGAAAAGGGTTGGGATTGAGTTAGTCTTGATAAGCTATTGTAACAAGTTTTGTTGGGAACAATATTGTGCTTGCACAGTCGAATATTGAGTCTGTAATGGGAATTTCAGGGTTAGATCACGTTGCACAGGTTGATGCATGAGTCATGGAGACCTATTGTAAGACAATTGGTGGTATTGTTGATAATATTATGTGGTCAAGTATTTGATCGTTGCTTTTGGATATCATTGGGATCTGCTATATGTCTCTAACTAATGTTAAGGTAAATCTAATGTTTCATTCTCTCTGGCTCACTTCATCTTCCAAGTCTCGGTTATGCCTCGGGTGAGACTTATTTCCCTTGCGAAAGGATGAATATGTCGACATATCTAGACTACAACGATGCTTTTTGTTGCAACCCTTAGAGAACCTTGGTCCCAATCTTTCTCCAACAAATGGTTCTATTGTCGGGACTTGAGCTATAAAGTGAGTTTCTAAAGGATGCCTCATCGGATTTACAAATCTAATGTTGAGAATTGGTGGGAAAGAAGGTGTGATGCATTTATATAGCAGGAAGCAGGGTTGCATCACAAAATTTTGAGGGTTGTGAAAAGTATGGTGTTCTATTTAGAGCCTGCTAGCAATCAGTACGAAATATTTTGGATTAGGTTCCCCGAAGAGGATTTTCAATGGTTAGATTTCCTGCAAAAAGCATAAGAATACAAAGATCAAGTCAACAGGAAATAAAATTGGACCGTTGAGGGTTTAGTGGCTCTTCACCATTTATATCATCCAATCTCTTGTGTTGTGGATTTTTGGGTGCAAACTGTTATGGAGGGTTACATTATCGAATTTGCTACATAAAACCACCAATATTTTTCCAAAGCAGAATATGTATTCAAAGAAGGAGCAGGGGAAAATTTTTGCAGGAAATCCCCTTGTGGATCAAGATTCTATTAGTGGAATAAGGAATGTTGGTTGTTCCTTCGAGTGATATGGCAACGTAAACTCCTACGCTCAGGGGAGGGTGATTTATGAGAGGTTTCATGTGTTAGGTCGATTTTTTCTGGGAGATATGGGGGGACGTCAAAAGAAAATTTCAAGAGACAAATGAGATCAGAAGAGGGTTGTTTTTATTGAGAAGAGGTGGAGGAAACATATGAGAAAAGTGATGAAGAGGTTTGATTAGTCACATAAGGAGATCAATTTTGAGACTAGTCATAGGAAAGAGTTAGAAGAGTTGCAGGAGTTGAAGAGATGAGGAAGGATGGCCAACCGATGGTTGAAAGAGAAATTTGGTGAAATATGTGAAGGTTTTGGAATATGTAAACAAGAGGAAGTTCAGAAGAGACAGATGAAAGAGTGGGGATAACTTCCACCACTAAAGAATAATACTCAGTCGAAAGCCCCAAATAAGTTGTGGGAGAATTGGAGCCTGGAACACCAAAAGATGATGGATTGCATCAAGATATGAACACAACACTACAAACAAACAAGACCCCCCATATCAAAGAATTTTTCTTCAGAGGCAAAGGAACCAGCCCTGAATCACCCATTCCCCTAGTGCCATCTATAAATTTGGTAATTTCTCCCAGAAATATTTTTGTCAATTCTATTATTTCTAATCCTTCAATTCTAGGAAGTTCGAGTAGTAGTATTAGTGGAAGTGTGGCAAGTTTTTCAGTTGTGTCTCAACTAGGACTGTCAGGGTTCATTTTGGTAGGATTTCCAAATCCCTCGATGGTGAATCAACATGCAAGATATCTCAACCAATGCCCTGAATTTTGGGCTAAAGGTGATGAGGACGTTGAATAGCATTGGTTTCTATGTGAATCCATATGGAGGTCTCACAAAAATTTATATGTAAACAATTTAGTTGACTTCCAGACTACCTTAAGAGGTTGGGCTCTTAAGTGGTACATGAAGGAAATCGAGTTAGGGACTCAAGGGAAATCCTTTACACTCACTCAAGTAAAGAAGAGGTTTATAGAGGAATTTAAGTTACCTCAATCAGAACAACAAGCTCTCTCTGAGTTGCTAGAGATAAATAAGAGGGATGGTTAGTCCGCTTGGGAGTAAAACCAGAGGTTTAGATATGTGATATGGAAATCAACAAACCCTATCCATGAGGATCATCAAAGAGAATGGTTCATTCAAGGGTTTTTACCTTTGACACGTATTCCTCTAACTCGACAAAGGCTAGCCACTTTGGGAGAATAACTAGAACGGGATATGAAGATTGAGGCTATGCCAAGTTATCCAGAGAATTTAATAATCATGAAGCCTCCAGAGGATGCTAATATTTCAAAATTGTAGGGCCAAATTTCTACATTAACTGAGAAAATTAAAGAGTTAACCCTTCCGAAAGTGGTTTGAACACAAGTCTAGTGTACGAGTTGTTACATGAAAGGTCATGGGGATAACAAGTGTCTGAGACTAAGGGGTATAGGGCCCTCTAATATAAATTCTATGCTAGATGGGAATGCGGGAGGAGTTGTGCAGTTTGTTGCTACAATGTCGTTCCATGGGCCTGTTCAATACCATGCCTTCTCGAATAACCAAGGAGGTTAGAGTACTGAGTATTGCGAGATCTATAGAAGTCATGGAAATTCTCTAAGACATTGTTTGATTTTACAAAAGTACACTCATGTGTTGAATAATATGTATTGTGAGTTTTGTGGCTCACCTTCGCACAACACTAATCAGTGCAGAGCTCTAGATGCACTCGCGGACAGATTAGATCAATTTGCATTCAGGGTCAATGAAGGATTGCAAGGACCTGGAAGAGGTCATGGAGGTGGAGGATACCAAGGAGGATGAACTGACGGAAGAGGACCATTTCACTGCTACCATTGTGATGAGCAGGGACACTTGGCAAGAGATTTTCCACTTCCAAGAAGACCTTGGTGTGCACATTTCAGGAATAACACCCATGCTACAGAAGATTATCCAGACCTTATTTCCAAATGGGAAGATCGTTCCAGGAAGAGAGGTGCCAACCTGATAAATTCTGAAGCTATAACTATAGCTGATAGAGAGGGGCCTAATATTAATATCATCACCAGAGGAGGTGCAAATACAAGTGTCGACACAGAAAGTCCACATAAACTAAAAATCTAGAAGGCCATCCCAGAAAATACGAAGCATGATCCTATGTGGAAAAAGGAATTCTTTGAAAGTGCAGTTGATATGTTTAAACAGATGTAGAGTTCTCCAACACTTGCAATTGCAGACTCAAGCTTTAAGCCAAATCCAAAGAAACCAAAGGTTGTCAGCAAGTCATCTGTTCAAATGGATCCCTCGGGAAAAGCACAAAAGGTTGTTGATCTGTGGCTACGACTATTTTTTGATATATTGGATGATGAAAAACTTACTGGAAATTTGCGGAATACAATCAAGTTGGAATTGGGAGCTGAAGGAAATCTAGAGGAATTCATTGCCTCCAACCTTCCAAAAAAGAATGCAAGTAGAATCCAGAGAAGGAAAAGGAGATTTGGAAAGGAGTTCAGGTTGAAAGCTCACATCGATGACTATGAGGTCATGGATGTTATGTTAGATTTGGGCTCTGATGTCAACATGTTACCAAAGAATACTTGGGAAGCACTGGGTAAGCCCAAGCTCTTATATTCCCCTATTCAATTGTGGATGGAAAATTAATACTGTATCTATCCTGTGGGAGGTTGCAAAATGTTGAAGTAGACTTGGCTAGCATCAAAATGGTAGTTGATTTGAAGGTGATTAAGATAATGGGGGAGAAGGATTTTTATCCAGCTCTCTTAGGCATTGATTGGTCCTACGAAAACTATGTTGTAATCGATCTTAAGAAGGAAACTATGACCTGCGAATCTGACGACATGAAAGTTACTCAACCGCTAGATCCTTATCGAGGTCCAAAATACATTGAACCAACCGATTATAATATGGAGGGAGATGTCATAGATCAGTTGTATGCTCTTACTTCAGAAAAACAAGCATATTACATTAATCCCACTGTATATGGATACATAAGTTGGAGAAGCATTCAATCAAGGGCTGAATATTTTGAAGCAGCTTTCGACAACTGACAACAATGAAGGTATGAAAGTATCTCCGGGCGTTGCACAACTGTCAGAGAAGTAAGGTGCATTGGAACGAAAATCAAGGAGTATCCAACATATGATGGTAACTCAGATATGTATAGTTTTATTATTGACATGGAGGGTAAGGTTGTGGAAAAACAAAGAATCTCAACACTTGACCTAGCCCTGAAGTATTCTCCAGCCAAGTGGTGGGATACGCACAAATGAACTCTCTCATCTTGGGACAAATTTCAACTTGCTATACAACATCATTTTCTTCCACTAACACAAGTACAGCAGCTGGGACAAGATCGGAAGCAAGAGAGTTAGATGTTATCCTTAGAGATATGTGATGGTTATTCTAACCCAATTGCACACATTGACCATTGTCTAAAAGCACGGAAATTTTTGCAGCTTCCTTCCTATCTTTGGACACATCAATTCTTCCACTCTCTGGGAACAATTCCTAAGGCCTAGTACATGCACGAGGAGATGAGAAGAAAAATAGCCTGTTGGAAGACACTTCATAATCAATTCTACCATGACTTCTCATTTTATAGTAAGACTCCAAAAATCACTTTTGTGCTCCAATAGATCAAGAAGATGTTGTTTGGTAATGAATTTAAGCCTCTAAATCCACATACAATATGCTATGAGCATGAGCACTTGCTCAAGAGTTGGAGGAGCTCAGACATTTAACATTTTATGAATCCATGGGAACAAGAGAAGTCAATGATACCATATCAGGTGATACCAACAACTCATACACTCAGCCTCTGAAGTTGTGGAAAGTGAATATTGGGAGTGAGGAATATCCTAAGATGGCATCTATAGTGGACTATTAGGATGAGAACACATTGACAAAGATCCAAGATTTGTTGTGAGAGTAGGAAGATTTGTTTCCTAAGAGATTTTTAGAGTCGAAGGGGATTAAGGGAGATTTAGGAGAAATGAGGATTGACTTAAAACTTGATGTTAAGCCCGTCACACACAAACTATATCGTCTGAATCTACGAGCCAGAGAGAAGGTTGAAAAGGAGATCGACAAAATGTTAGTAGTTGGGTTGATTTTCCTTATGGATGAGGCTGAGCAGATTAGTCCCATTATGATACAGAGTAATAAGGGTACCGATGATATCAGAGTTTGCGTTGACTACAAAATATTGAAATCCACTTGTGTACATGATCCTTTTCTAACCCCCTTCAGTGATGAATTACTAGATTAGGTGTCTGGAAAGGAAGCATACTCCCTTACATATGGATTACCAGGTTATTACCAAGTCATAATCGTGGAAGACGACAAAAGAATGACTAATTTTACTACTGAGTGGGGTTATTTTTCTTATAATGTTATTTCCTTTGAGTTGAAGAACACCCCAACTGTCTTCTCTTGGATACTTATTGCTTATTTCCGTGACTTTATTCACAAATTCATTGAATTATATATGGATTATTGGACCTTGTATAGTCTATTGAAGGATCACATAGGTTTACTACGATTGATGTTCGATCATTGTAGGAAGCTACTGATTTCTTTAAACCTGAAGAAGTGTATCTTTTGTATACCTTTTGGAAATTTGTTGGGACAGAAGGAGTTTTTGTTGATCCTGCAAAGGTTGTCGTGATACTGAATATGCATCCTCCTATGACTACCAAGAAGATACAGTCAACATTGGGTCACAATGGATATTATCGCAGATTTATCATGAATTATGCAAGCATAACTGCCCCATTGGAAGAGTTGTTGAATAAATATGAAGCCTTCAGTTGGAAGCTAGAGTGTGATCAAGCAAGAAATATGAAGCGTTATGTTGGAAGATAGAGTGTGATCAAGCGAGAAATATGAAGCCTTCAGTTGGAAGCTAGGTTTATTTTTGAGAACATCATCACTTAGTTTGGATTCCCTCAAAGTTTAATTATTGAATAGGGTGCACATTTCATCAGTGATACTATAGCCACTCTCACTCGTGAGTTCCTAATTCAACATCACAAAATCAACCTGTATCATCCACAAGAAAATGGTACAGTCGAAGCCTTTAACAAGATTCTGGAGAGAGGGTTAACCAAGGTATGTTGCACAAATAGGTATGACTAGGATGACATGGTTCCAAAAATATTATGGGCTTACATGACTATGATGCAGGAGCATCGCAAGGGCGTGCAAGCATAGCCAGCAGCAAGACAACGTGGAGATAAGAGACAGTTGGAAAAGCACCGAACACGTTTTTTGAAAATGTTTTGAAATATTAATGAAGTCATTAAGTGGAGGCATGCTTGTATTATTGTAAAAGGACCTTGAGCTATCTACTCTCATCCATAGTAGATAGGAGCCTTTATGTGTAATGAATGTAGGTAGATAGAATTTAATTCTAGATTAGACAGTTTTAGAGCGCAAGAGGGAAACGGGATATAGACACCCTCATTGTATAGTAGAAAGAGGATTATGTCAATAGAGCATAGAGCATAGAGAAGAGAGAAGAGAGCTGTAGTTGAAAACACCCATGTACAGAGATTTGAATTAATAGAAAGAGCTCGATTCAAATCCACGGTGTCGTATTTTTTCTCTGTTTATGCATGTTGAATGTTATGCTCATGGATGTTTACTTTCTATTATACATTTGCTTTATATGCTGTGTATATGATTTCATGCTTTGTGTTTGAAGTCTGAGAGAGAGTAAGGAATGAGTTTCAATTGTTTCTCTGCCTGAGTGAGTAAAATTCCTGCAAGGAGTGCAGTGAAGTTTGTCCACAAGGAGTGCGTTGACAGAAGTCAGAGTTCATCTCTGAAAGCTCAAGAGGGATAACAATTGTTCTCATTCTCACAGAAGTGCAAGTTAAGCACAGGAGCCATGCAAGGTGTGCGTAGGTCGAGTAAAGTCTCAGAGTTTGCGAACCTCAGAAATTGTTGAAGGACTACTGCTGCAGGGAGTGCGCAGAGTTGAAGGACTTCAATTATTTGAAGTAATTGAATGATTTTCCGCAAGGAGTACGTGCGAGAGTCTTCTTTAAGACTTGAAGTTGGAGAAAGCTCAGGAGGGATAGGGTCTTCACAGTTTTTGAATAAAAGCACAGAAGGTTGGTGCCTTGAGGCGTTGAAAGGAGGCGTAGCAAGTTTGCGTTGCAGGCAGGTAAGTTACGCGAAGAAATACTTGGTTAAATTCGCAGGAATTGTCCAAGAAGAAACGAATGACCGAAATTCTTTGAGAAGAATTCCCAAAATCAAAAGAGCTGTCAGATCTTATAGAGAAGAAGGAACGTTACGGTGAGCTTTCCTCAAGAATAAGCTCAGAATAAATCAGGGCCATAGGATCCAAGTCAGCCAAGGCCATTGGATCACTCATGAAATCTCATTTTCGGTGTTCGTGAGTTAGAGAACCGAAAGCCTAGTAGCGAGATGCGTAAAGCCGTGAGTAGCGAAGTGGTGAGTGGATCAGAGTTGTCCATATGGGGAGGACAGATGGTAGAGATCTAGAGATCTCACAAACTTGAAGGTTCGTGAGGNATGCTTTGTGTTTGAAGTCTGAGAGAGAGTAAGGAATGAGTTTCAATTGTTTCTCTGCCTGAGTGAGTAAAATTCCTGCAAGGAGTGCAGTGAAGTTTGTCCACAAGGAGTGCGTTGACAGAAGTCAGAGTTCATCTCTGAAAATCTCAGGAGGGATAAAAATTGTTCTCGTTCTCGCAGAAGTGCAAGTTGAGCACAGGAGCCATGCAAGGTGTGTGCAAGATGAATAAAGTCCAGAGTTTGCGAGCCTGAGAAATTGTTGAAGGACTATTGTTGCAGGGAGTGTGCAGAGTCAAAGAACTTCAATTCTTTGAAGTAATTGAAGGATTCACCGCAAGGAGTGTGTGTGGGAGTCTTCTTTAAGACTCAGAGTTGGAGAAAGATCAGGAGGGATAGGGTCTTCACAGTTGTCGAATAAAATCACAAAAGTTTGGTGCCTTGAGGTGTTGAAATTTTGCGTTGCAGGCGGGTAAGTTCCACGGAGAAATACTTGGTTAAATTCACAGGAGTTGTCTAGGAAGAAATGAACGGTCAGAATTCTTTGAGAAGAATTCACGAAGTCACAAGAGCCGTCAGATCTTGCAGAGAAGCAAGTATGTTATAGTGATCTTTCCTCAAGTGTAAGCTCAGAAGAAATCAGGGCCGTAAGATCCAAGTCAACCAGGGCCGTTGGATCGCTCGCAAAATCTCATTTTGGGGCTTCGTGAGTTGAAGGGTCGAAAGTTTTGCATCAAGGTTCGCAAAGTCGCGAAAGGCGAGTAGCGAGTGGTGAGTGGATTAGAGCCATCCATTCGGGGAGGAAAGGTGGTAGAGATCTAGAGATCTCGCAAACTCAGAGGTTTGTGAGGTGAGAGCCCAAAGGTTGGGTACTCTAGGTTGTGAAAGGTGAAGTCCCAAAAGGGCGAGAAGTTTCATTGTGAGACCGCGTGGACGACGTATCAGAATTCGGAAGTTGAAGAGTTGAAGATTAGAAGGAGAATTCACGAGGTCACGAGATGCGATAAGAAGTATTGAGGAGTTTGGGATCTCGGCACTTCGGGTGTCGCGATATAAAGGAGACAATCTTTCGAATTGTGAAGTGGCGAAAGGCGAGAAGCGCTAGTGGGAAGCCTAGCTGGTGGTAATGTGTGGAGGGCCCTGACAAGGGAAGGAGTTATATCCGTCTCATGATCTCAGATATCATGGGATTGGACAGGAAGAGTCAAGAGTCTTGACTCACGAACTCGCGAGAGGTGATTTGTGACAAGCGCCTTTCAGTTTAGGCCTTGGTCATAGCCGGTGGTCACGCAGAGAAGAGGGATCTTGCACCTAGTGTAGTTCGCGCCAGGGAAGCTTCCGAAAGGACCTATGGATCAAAAGAAAGAAGATTCAAGTAGGGAATCGAAAGAGACGATCCAGCTCAAAGGAAAATGAAGAACAATCCTGTAAGCGGATCCTCGACCTGAGGGCCAAGTGGGTCTGCACCAAACTACTACAAAGAAATTACATGAGTATACTCCGTTCCAGATGATTTATGGCAAGGAAGAAATTTTCCTCGCCGAGTTTATCACTTCGAGCTTATATATTGCATAAGTAACTCATATGACTGATGATGACACAGTTGTGGAATGGGTAACAGAGTTGTTGGAATTGGACGAAGCTCGATTTCTGACATATTTTCATCAGACTGTGGAAAAGGCTAGGAAGAAGGCTTGGCATGACATGGATATTAAGACTAAGTATTTTGCGCAAGGTGATCAAGTTTTTTTCTATGACAATAAGTATCAAAAGAATCCAGTGAAACTACAAATGCATTGGCTTGCACCCTTCATAGTTGTGGAAATTTGGGAATCTGGAGTTGTCAGACCGACACTAGTAAATGGTATTCTCCATCCAGTATGGGTGAATGGTGCATGCCTGAATCCCTACATTTATGCTCAATAAGAGAATTTTTGCAACACTCCTGTCACAGGGAGTGAATAAAATAGGTAGGTATTTTTATTATTTTGTTATTTCTCCTTTTCATCAATAAAATGGCGAAGTGTCCAACTATCACCTGTCCTAAATTCTAGTTGTCGTTTCCAGTTTGTCCAGCCTGACTCACACCTTTGTGGTCGGGGAGTTCTGCGTCAAATCTTTTGGTATTTAGTAGTTTCCAAATTTGAAATCTATGCCATGTCATTGTCACTTTGTTCATTAAATGTTGTTTCACTACTACATATTGAAAAATTTGCGACGACCACTTGTGACGAAAGTACTCTTTCGTCGCAACATGCAAGAGAAAAAGTTCTTTTTTTTCTAAATCTACCCCATGTTTGTCGCCATCTCGATGCCTACTATTTGACTGAATTATAATGGTCAATGTTTGTCTCATAAGTGACACCGTTAGATTTTCCATCGCATAAGCGACGAAAGTTGACCATAATAATTTAGTCATACTTTACCGTTGAAAATGACCTAAAATAATTAGGTGGAAAAAAAAATATATATTTTAGGTCACTATCATCGCAATTGCGATGATAGTGACCTAAAATTGGCCTATAAATATTTGACGATTTAAAGATGTTGCGACAACCTTTCTATAACAACGACGGTTTCGAAAGGGTATTTTTGTGCGGAAAAATGTCGTAGAATGTTGTTAGAGGTGGGGAAAAAAGTAAAGCGGGTGAAAAGGGTGATGGTAGATGTTATTTCCCTTGTAAAAAATGTTGCCTCAGACGTCCCATAATAATTTTAATAGAAACAACTACAAAACATTGTAGGAAATATGGTCACATTGATGGCAGATCGAATGAATATCGTCCCATGGTAATTAGCTATATATTCATTATCTTTTTTTATTTTGTCAATTTTATATAAAATTATATATATG
>SNQJ01S0048008.1:20034-33686 GCA_010110895.2 Picea sitchensis
GTGGTACACAAAAAAGACCCTTTGAATAGAAGCCAATGATGAAAAACTACTGACAAAGGTGAGGAAACCATTAATAAGGCTAATGGCATCCAAGACACTGCACGAATCTCAAAGTGTGAATGGATGTCTTGTCGTTGAGCATAAGGTAAATCACCCAGTCAACGACCAATGATGAAATGTCGATTGTTGGGTTCAAGGCGACCTACCAATGATGAAAGTATGGCCAGGGTGCATGATAAGACCATAGTATCATGTGATTCTAAGACAAACTGAGGGTACAATCGACATGCAAATTCAATATTTATGAGGAGTGGCCGACACAGGTTGATAGATCTCCTTTGAGCAAGATCATGAGACACATGGTGGAATCCGAAAGCATAGACTCAATGATGTGACTATTAGATGCATGAGGCATCAATAACGTTCTCTATAGGGACTGGAAGAGTAACCAGTCGGTAGAGAAAAATATGTAATGAGATCAGCTTCCTAAGGCCATGCTAAACCCAAAATTACGATGACACAAGGACTCAATAATTTTTTTCTATGTTCAAAGGAGACACGACTTCTTCCAACTATAATATAGTACTTCGTTCCCGCCCGTCTTTTTTTTTTTCATAACAAATGAATGCTATGATACAAAGGAGGAAACGAGTGTCATAAGCAAGAACAACTAGTTCCAGTAGTGGAACATACCTATTCTTAATGCAAGGAAATGCATGTGGGAGATGGACACTCGAGGTGATGTTTCCTCCAGGGTATAGGGTGTCAAATTGCGAAGGATATAAACAAGGCTCTGCTTGGTTGAGGATACAAAAACTTCTTAGGCAACGGTTTATAACACAAAGCGAGAACCGACTAAAGACTCAATACTACAAGCGAGGGAATAAGATGAAATCACAACTTAACGCCAAAAAATATCCTTTTTTATGTCTTGTAGTCTACTTGGTGTGAAAAAGGGGTAAACTTGTGCCAAATAGATGTCTTTTCAAATCCAATTTACGAGTGTGAAAAAGACAATTTCACTCAGCGATCTTTTCTATTTTTGGTAAGGAGTTGGAAAAGAGATTAACTAAGACTCATGACCTTTCAAATCCAATTTAATGAGTGTGAAAGGGAAAAATCACTCGACCATCTTTTTGGTTTTTATACGAGTCGGAAAAGAGCTTAACTAAGACTCGTTTGGGAAATGCTAGGCGACAAGCCACAGGGGAGGCCAAGGCTCCCGTGCAGACCTTCTGTGGAATGTCAGTATCTTATGAAGAACCGACACAAACTTTATAAGACCCAAATATCTCCAAATCAAGGGGGAAAAATTTATAACGAAGGTTATTGTCTCCATGTTATACTGGATAATGGCTCTTCCTGGAAAAGACATAGGCAGAGGCATTGGATACCCCACAAGACCATCCCAATCAAAGGGAACCTCATCAAGACTTGGAGGGAGAGAAATAGGGAAGAGTAAAACTCTCTCTTGTTCAGAAGATGAAGTACTAGAAATGCTAAGGACATGGCATATAAGGTATAGAACCAGAACCAGAAGAGCAGGATCAACCAAAAATTGCATTGGCACGACCTCTTCCTTAGACTTGTCACTCTCCAGGAGAAGAGTGGGGTCGATCGAAGATTGCATTGATATGACCTCTTCCTCAACCATTGGTTGAATAGGATGCGAGATAACAAGGTCAAGAGGTGCATCACCCCCAAAAAAGGGAGTGTTGTCAGTCGAAGATTGCATCAACACAGCCATTGGTTCAACAAGATGCAAGACAACAAGGTCAAGAGATGCATCACCCCCGAACATAGGAGAGGTGTCGGTTGAATATTGCATTGACATGACCACAGGTTGAATGGGATGTGAGACAACAAGGTCAAAGGACGCATCAACCCCTAAAGGAAAAGGGGTGTCAGCTAAAGATTGCATCGGCATGACTGTTTTATCAACCAAAGAAGGAGCAGAGTGTTGTGAAACCATAGATGCCACAAAACCCGAAGGGCCCTTAGGTGAGCCCCACGCTTCTGGTATCCCAGCAGTAACAGGACACAAACTAGTAAGGTGACTTCCTTCACAAGTCCTGCAAAATAATCTAGGCTTACTTCTGAGACATCTAGGCTTCTCAATCATATGAATTCCCCTAACATGACTTGCAGGGGCTGGTGACATGCTCCCAGCATGAATTGCAGAGGATTGTAGGAAATATCCAACATGACTAGCAAAGGTTGGTGATGGATCCCCAACATGACTAGCAGAGGTTGGTGATGGATGTGCAGTGTGACTAGAAGTGACCAGACATGTGCCCCCAACATGAATTGCAGCGGCTAGTTGCAGATCTTCAACATGACTCGTAGAGGTTGTCGACCAATATCCAACATGACAAGCAGAGGTTGGTGATATAATGCCAGTATGACATGGAGTGACTGGACTTGTGCCCCCAACATGACTTTTAGTGGTTGGTTGCAGGTCTTCAACATGACTCACAAAGGTTGTCGACCAATCTCCAACATGGCTAGAAGAGGTTGGTGATATAACGCTAGTATGACATGTAGTGACTAGACTTGTGGCAGTAGTGAATTGCGACATTTGAGACTAAGGTCCAATGAAATATTGGTTTTGAGAAATTGCAGGCCAGGAAGGATCCTGGTTTACACCCTGTCCCTGTCCAGTAGGATAGTATCCTCCTCCATACTGATACATAAAAGGTTGTAAGGGCATTGACACTAAGGAAGCCGCTTGCGAAGAGAAAGAGACATGACAAGGGATACTCATGTGAGGATATATGTTTCCCCCAGATGAAGGATCTTCGTGAGGGGGGTTGCCCATAATATAAAAATAATTCCCCCCGGATGAAACACCGGAGGGAAGATGGAGGTCCTCCATGGGAAAAGTTTTTATAGGAACTGACATAGCTGAAGAAGGATAAGTGGATGGAGTGTAACAAGTAGAGTTATAGCTTAATTGGGCACTTACTTCTTGCATAGTGGATTCATAGGAAGGAATATTCCAACCTCCTACCATAAGAGGTGTTTGAAGGATATGACTCCCACCAAACGGAGAGGGAAAAGAAGGAGGCATCATGCCCCCATAACCAAAACTTGTATTCTCATATGGAGGTGAGACAGAGGATGGAAAGTGCGAATTCATATTAGACATACCATGAGAAAAATGATCAGATACCCAAGGCATTGACTGAGTACCATAATTATGCATACCATTATAAACAACGGGCAAATTTACCCCCATGAACGTCATGGAGGGGGTAAAATTAAATGAGGGGGCCAAAGGAACCCTATTATCCATGATAAAGAGAACTCAGTATAAAATCTTAAGGCCAACTAGTAATCAAAGAGAATACCAAAAAGTCAAATGACCAATATGCATGAAAATGGGGTAAAGTGGTTGAG
Source organism: Picea sitchensis (assembly GCA_010110895.2). Taxonomy (NCBI): domain Eukaryota; kingdom Viridiplantae; phylum Streptophyta; class Pinopsida; order Pinales; family Pinaceae; genus Picea; species Picea sitchensis. The sequence goes on from SNQJ01S0048008.1 coordinate 23,434, forward strand.
TGGCCTCCCTCGCTAAAGAAGGTATGTCTCATCCAAGAGGGACATGAGACTCCCCACTAAAGTTTGGAGGTAACAAAATCAGTTATAGGGGCCCTCGTGGGCTTAACAACCAGTCAGTCAGATCCCCCCAAAGAGGTAATCCTCCATAAAGGTTGTGTGTAGTCCGACCCTTATTTGACCCACGGTACAAGTAGAATAACCCACGCAAATAACCTATGAGATACCTAATTCAAGAAACTAATAAACCACTGTATAACCGATGCACATGTGAGTAGTTGTAAGTCTAGATCACCATATGGGCAGGGTAGCAAAGCCCAAAACCTTGAAATCACTACCTCTCATAGAGGTATGGGTACTAGTAAGATCCCCAAATATGAATAAATCCACAGAAATATCTCTAACGCTAGGTGAGTATCAAGGGGTTATACCTTCAACCAACTTCGTGTGACCTCATGATTAACTCTGGTGTGAGTGGAGCCTCCTGATATTATCAATTATACAATGGACTTCTCAACTCCCTATCTCAGGCACATATGTTGATTTAATTGCCTTGGCAAAGTTTACTCACAAAATCCTATTCCAAGGCACTAAATCCTAGACTAGTTTGTGCACCCTAAAAATAAAATCGTGACTAATGAATTTTAGTTCAAAGTGTAAATTTTATTGGCCGTGATTAATCAAAAGGGTATGGAATCAAAACTCATGATATTATGAATATGCAAGAAGATAAATATGAATGTAATGCAAAGTCTATCCTTAACTTTTCAATGAATGATATGCTAATAAAAAACAGTGCAATTTTCAATTTCAAGTCTACAATTCAGAAGTAAAATGCAATATTTCTCTAAATGTACCAAGCTAATAATAAAGTTTCAAAGACAAAAATGTCAACCAATGAAAAAATGCCTATTTTTTCATATTTTCAATATATCAGAAAGAAAATGCATGGACTGAGAAGTAACTCGATATAAAAATTCTACTATGTATAAATGAAACAACGCAAGTAGAAAACCAAGCAGCCTAGCTAACAACCCAGGGTTCAAGGACAAATCAAAAATAAAAAAAAATGAGAAAGAAGGCTTCCTGTCAACCCAGAGAAGCTCAACAGGCACTACAGAGACCCAAGAAGGCTTAGCACAGATCAAATCTCACCCAACAGTCACTAAACCAAGCAAAAAAACAAGGAAAAGTGGTATACACGATTGTTCAGGAGAAAAATGCATATATACGCATCTTGCATAGAGGCAGAACGTGTGTGTATGTGACTATCAGGAAAAAAGGAGTGTACAGGCTTTAAAACAAGGCTAGGCAAGGGAAAAAGGCTGAAAACTCAGACTCAGAGTGAACATAATCTTTTCTGCAGTGATACGACAAGAAACACCAAAGAAAAAGAGCAATGCAAGAAGAAGAATACTTCAACCCTTAGAAGGAAGATCTATCCCCAGTGGAGTCACCATTTCTGTAACAAGGGAAAAACTCTCTATGTCCAAGGGTAAACCACAATAGACAAGTATGACTACAGAAATCAACTCAATTCCAACATATGCCATACAAACTAATGTGCTAGATAAGAAAGAGGCCTACCTCGATCCAACGTCTGATGATGTTCCATCGTTGAGCACTTTGACCCAAAGCTTTATACCTACAAGGAGTTCTCAACAAACAATCAGAGCAAGTACATAGTGATAATATAAAGGGGTTAGCACATTAGATAGAATAATCCATTAATAAACATTACAAACATTCCCATGGATAATAATTATATATTTTCAATATACCAATAGGACGGAAAAGGAGTATTTCTATTAATAATTGATCAGCCAAAGTGACAACATTACATACTTCTATGTCAGCACAGTTCGAAACCAAGAAACCAAGTTCCTTCCAACTGGTTCTCCACCACTTCAATCCTCCACCAAAGGCAAGCTCATAGGAAAGAGGCAATGAGGTCCTCTCAACAATAGGGAAAGAGCTTGGGGGCTTAACACTGTGTTCATACTTGAGGGACAAAGGGATGCAGACTCAATATGAAGTAATTTCTCCAGAGTAACTTTTCTCTCAAAGTTGAATTATTTCTCCTCCTTTTTCCATAGCTCAGAATTATGTTCTTATAGCCTTCAAAATGCAACTAAAGGATTGATTCAAAACATTTCTAGTATATGGAAGGCCAAGGATCAGAGATCTCCTGTTGTGACATGGAAACCCGACTCTATTTTTTGATTTTTTGGCACAAATCCCGATGTACATGGGTTGTAGTGGAGAAGCCTGCGTATACACTTGTTGCAGAGCTATTAGGGTGCATACATGTGGAAAAATGTATACTTTCAGCTCTGGATTCATCAAAAAGGGATGATAAGCCTGAATAGTTGAATGGAAAAAGGCCCTTTGTGCAAGATAGCAATGGTGAGGCAAATCTTGCTATAACATGCACCCCTTATCTTCTCGAAAGTCCTTCAATTCCCCCACTTCCCTTCCAAGGATTCAACAACATGCCATAGAGGAAGTCTCAGAGCCCTGTAACTAATTCCCAATGCACTAGGGAACAATTACTAGAAAAAACATCACTTTTAGAGAATGTTCATTTTCTTGACAACCCTCTTCTTCGACAACAAATCTCTCACCTGGAGAGAATTATCACTGGCCTGAAAACCCACTTCTTCGACAACAAACACTTTGGCTACTAGATGGAAACTCCTGTCCAAGATTTTCTCGGAAGGTAAGGTAATGACAGGTTTTCCTGTCGTATAGATATTCCAAATGGTGAAGAACAAAAATGAATGACCACCCCCCCCCTNATATTGCATGCATTAAACTAGACAATTGTCACCTTTAGAATTAAAGTTATCCACTTGGTAACGCGTTCCCATCTATCAGGAACTTATGATAAATAATTATCCATAAATTATGCTTTTCCAAAATATTAATAAACTACTCTCTTGGACTTAATCCCCCTTGGCTTAGCCCCTCTCATAAACTCTTAGCCCCCTTTTCCATTTTTCGGTGGAGTTTATCCACCTGTCTCTTTTTTCGTCTATTCTGTCTACATGCATCCATTTGATTATATTAATAATTTGAGTGTGATTACATTTACAAAGATAGGTGCACTGGAATTTTTTCATCCCAACTCACCAACCCAATAACCAGATAGGCCCTCTGTCCTCAGATACATACATACATATAACTTGGTTCAATGCACACCTCAAGGTAATCCACGTCCACTTATTGAGGTGCGTGGAACACTGTGAAATGTGTGCACCCTTCCTTTGATGTGAAAACTACACGCACTTACCCAGGTGCACAAAAAATTAGGGAATTTACTCACCCTTTCTTTGATATCAATCCTTGCACACTACTCAGTTGCACGCAAAACCAAAACTTGGTGTGAATGGATCACCAACCTATATGTACAATTACAATGGGGTTTGGATTAAGGACATTACATTTCCCTCCCCTTTATTTATGCACTGTCATCAGTGCATTCTATACACATGTACATACAAAATTTCAAAATTCTTCAAAAATATGAAAATACTCTTCCCGCATAACATCCTCGTGCTCCCAAGTTGCATCCTCAGGACCATACCAGGTCCATTGGACCTTTACTAGCTCCATGACTTGATTCAAAAGTTGTTTGATTTTCCAATCCAATATGAAAACTGGTCGCACTTGAATATCGCCTTCTGGCTTCACCTGAATCACATTCCAATCAATGACATGATTAACACATACTTTTTAAGAAATGATACATGGAAAAAATTATGAATACACAAGGTTGCAAGCAATGAAAGCATATATGCGATAGGGCCAATCCTCTCTAGGATTTCAAATGTCCCACAATAGCGTGTTGCCAACTTAGAACAATTTCCCAATTTCAGGGAAATGTGTCTTACTTTTACTTTCAAGAACACATGGTCACCCACTTTAAACTCCTTATGGGATCTTCCTTTATCTGCACAACTTTTCTGCCTGTCTTGGGAAACCTTTAAATTCTTCCTAATCTTCACCACTTTCTCTTCCATTTCCCATAGAAGATCTGTCCCAACCTTGACTCTGTCTCCTGGGTTGTCCCAACTCACTAGTGTGTTTCAATTTCTACCATAAAGTGCCTCAAATGGTATCCTCTTTAAACATGCTTGAAACTCATTATTGTAAGCAAACTCTACCAAGTGTAGGTAGTTTTCCCATTTTTATGGTTTATCCATCACATACATCTTGAGCATATCTTCAATCACATGATTTACCCTCTTTGTTTGTCCATCTGATTCAAGGTAATATGATGTACTATAGTTCATATTTGTCCCAAATACTTTGAATAACCCTTTCCAAAAATTCGATGTGAAATTGGGATGTCTTTTAGATGCAATTGTCTTGGGTACACCATACAAACTAGCAATTTATTTCATGCATATGTTAGCAGTGTTGGTTTCCTTTTGAGTTGACTTCATTGGAATAAAATGGGCAGCATCAGTAAGATTTTCCACCACTACCATACTAGAATCATGTTTCTTAGCAGTCTTAGGAAGCTTAGTAATGAAATCCATGGTTACCACTTCCCACTTCCACTTAGGAATGGGAAAAGGCTCTAGAAAACCAGCTGGATATCTGTGTTATGCCTTGACATTTTGACATTCAAGGAATCTAGAAATAAAATAAACAACCTAAGGGAAAAACAACAAATATCTCACCTAGACAGAATTCTCATGGGCTTGACAACCCACTTCTTCGACAACACACAATTTGAATACTAGATGGAAACTCATGTCCAAGATTTTCTCGGTAGTTAAGCTAATGGAAATTCCCCCTTGTACATATGGTATGAATTATGAAGAACAAAAATGAACCATAAGATTTTCTGATACTCATAACCATTATTATAGGGTTAACTTAACACTAATAACAACTATCATACTCAGCATGTACAACTACAAATACTGAATATAAACATCACACTTACGTGTGCACACAAATTTATATAGAATAATGACAATTACTTATATGAAACATCATACAAGAGTTAAACCCATATCAGAAATAGATAATTATGCACAAAGTAAATGAGACAAACACATAAAGGACACTTATCTTTTATGAAAAGTTACCAACTGTGCATATAACTCAGATACTCATAACCATTATTATAGGGTTAAATTAACACTAATAATGACTATCATATTCAGCATGCACGACTACAAATACTGAATATAAACACCACACTTACATGTGCAAGAAACATTATATAGAATAACAACAATTACTTATATGTAACATCATACAAGAGTTAAACCCATATCACACATAGATAATTAAGCACAGAGTAATGAGACAAGAACATAAAGGAAACTTATGTTTGATCAAAATTCACCAATTGTGCACAAAACTCGGATGTTCCTACCAACCATAGACATTTTTGCTCATAAAATTTAAGCAACAAGTCACCGTTGAGTGAGGGCCTAAACTCCAATAGGGAAAAATGATTCCTATTGCCAGGCTAAGGTCTAATAATCAACATAATTTCTTAGTCCAAGGTACCAACTACTAAAAATAGCCTACAATGTCTCATTCTCCACATTCTTTCCCCACCCTCAGAAGTGTGCCCCTTCTCTACTTGAAAGTCCCTCGGCTACCCCACTTCCCTTCTAAGGTTTCAACAACAGGACAAACAATAAGTCTCAGAGACCTGTAACTAATTCCCAGCGCACTAGGGAACAATTCCTAGAAAAAATCTCACCTAGACAGAATGCCCACGATCTTGACAACCCGCTTCTTCAACAACAAATATTTCACCTAGAGAGAATTCTCACGGGATTGAAAAACTACTCATTCGACAACAAATCTCTCACCTGGAGAGAATGCTCACGGTCCTGACAACACACTTTTTCGATAGCAAACAATGTGACTACTAGATGGAAAATATGATCTAAGCTTTTCTTGACAGGTAAGATAATGACTATTTCCCCTTTGTATAGATGGTCTGAGTGATGAAGAAAAAAAATGAACCACGATATTTTATTGGCAGGTAAGGTAATGTCTATTTCCCCCCATGAAATGGCTAGGAAGAGGAAGCTATATATTGATTCGTAGGACCTACCTCATGAGTATAGTAGTTGTGCGCTTGGGTCTGTAAGGAAATTGGATGATCACACATCATGACGTTGGAAGTTGAGGATGACCCCTCAAAATGAGAAGTACCTGCCATTCCTCCTTTTGGAGGGGAAAGATTTGGTGCAACCATTTGTTGAGGCTAGGGTGGAAGGGATGATTCAAAAAAAAAAGATGCCAGGGAGCCTTCCGTTGTGTGAGGTGGCGATGGATTTCATCCGTCCTAAGACAATTATGAGTAGTATTATCCTCATTACAAATCATGCAAGGGAACAAACTATTTTTCCTCTCTTTTTTCCCTCCCCCAATATTGGTTTGGGATTGAGGGGATGCACGTTCATTATTAAAATTTCTCTTTTTTTTCTTCTTCTTCCCCCCAGGTTATTGAGGATTATTTAGTTGCATGGATTGCATTGAATTCACCTCAGAGGGTTGAATATAATCCTAGGAAGTTTTGGTGGTGGGATTAGCAGCTAGTGGGTTCGAAAAAATTTGCACGTTACCTAGTTGACCAACTAAATGGCTCGCACATGAAATGGAAATAGAACCAACCACACCATCAACATGGGGTCTTGTGTTTGGTCTATGCGGATATTTCGACAACCTTGGAGCATGTAGAATGATATTGTATATTATTCTGAATAGAGAATATATGAGATCTAAATGATGGGAATGCAAGATAGCTTACTCCTCAGAAGTTTCCCTTGTCATAACAACATCTCTGGAAATAGGTGACAAAATGGATTTGGTGAACCATAAGGAGTTAGTAAGGTATTTTGGCTTTGATTATCCTTCACCTTCATCTCCACTCATGAATATGATCACAAATTTGAGTGGATGTGTCTTGGTGTAGGGATGCCAACAACTCTGTCCCAATATCGTACCTAATGGGTAGTTGAAAATTCATAAATAACGACATGGCCAAGTTGTTGATGATTAAAACGCTATTATTTATTTATGATGATAATATTTAACTAGTAGGTAGGACTCCCTTGTAGACTAGAGGCACAAGGATAGACATGTTACACTTATATGTTTTTGTTGTTATGATGTTTCCTACACAGTCCTATACATTTGATGATGCAGTCTTGGTTTCATTTGATATGATAAATGGGTAGTTTTTGCATTGTTGCTAAATGTTGTTGAAATTTACTTACGGTACAAGGAAACTCCATGGGTACAAGGATTATGTTGTTTACAGGTGCTATGTTATGTTATAACATTGATCCATATATTATTTATGCAAGGGATAATAAAATGGGTGCTTGATCAAAACAAAAATAAAAACTATGTATAAGTGCTAGAGCTATGACAAAACATTACACATAAACTTTGTGACAAATGTGAAATGGTGGACCTAGTTGTTATACTATGTGTTTTGTTAAATAGTATATATGAAGGCACATATGGTAATGTTAATATATGATTATTGTTGAAGTTATGGAATAAGGTTAACATATAGTTATGATATGTCTCGAGTGGTGCACTATACAATTGATATGGTATCGAATCTATGCAAAGGATATGGAATTGAATTTCAGATTGGATATGGTTTGATATTAATGGTGGATGTTATGTTAATGGGTTGGCTCGTACATGGAATTGAATAGGTCTAGGTAAGAAAATGATGTGCATTTACTGCATGTCACTCCAAACCTCCATGTTGTCACCCTAGCATAGTTGCATTGTTTCTCTGTTGGTTGTGGAAGCTTCGCAATTTCAAGATTGGAAGGGGAAAACTCGACCAGTTAATCATTGAAACGATTTTATCATAGGTATGGCTCTTTTATTTCCATCCACGATGGACTCTCTATATTATGAATCAAATGGTGGCTCAAGATTGCATGGGTTCTGTGTTTTCTTGATTTTTTGACTGAGTGTCAATATTGTATTTTGGGTTCTCTATGATTACTACGAAATGTTGGCATTTGTAAGTGAAGTAATGAGTTTTATTGATTATAAAGTTTGCAAATTGGTTATTTACTCGGCCATCTTAGTTTTTTATGATGGTTCACTGTGAAAAAATGGTAACAATGGTGCAACGAGCTCTGAGTTTTATGGTTGAGAGGTTTTAATCGCCATTCTTTATATAAGTTTTTGTTAACTCTTTTTCCCTCCCGGTCATAGTTGTGATTCTTTATCCAGTTGCAATGAAATAGTTGATAGTGGTGTGGTTCTTTTTTCTAATCCCCAAGCTATTGTTTGATGACTCGTTCTTTACTGTCATTTCACTAAAATATTTCCACAGTCCAATCTTGGTTGGACCATAATTTTTAATAGAGGCATGTGTATGTATCGAATGGATACGAGTTGCATTTTGGCATTCTTTTCATGAATATTTTTCAAACCCCCTCCTCTCATCTCTTCTATAATGATGTCTACTATGTTGTATGGCCTCACTGTCAATTTTTTTCGAAAGTTATCAACCTCCTAGGTGTTGGAAAGAGACATGGTATCTCTGTGTTTTCAAGTACCCTTCATTGTTAAATTAACCCTCGTTCCTCTCTGCAAAAATGTTTTAGATGCATCTGTGTGTGCCTGGGTTTTTTAGCTCGAATCACCTTATTTTCCACTCGGGCATTCTCTTATGGTTCTGTCAAGATATTGGGGTTATAAGTTGAAGGACTGTGGTGTTTTTAAAGAGAATGGTTCTCTATTTTTTCAATATTATGTTGGGGCATGTGGTTGTTTCGCGGTGGTAAATTATTAAGGATGTAAAAGACTATGAGCTATCTGTGTTTTTTTTAAGTCAAGCAGACTTTCGTTGCCTCTCCGCATTTAATTTCTAAATATCTCGACTTGGAGTCTAACTTGCTTCCTCGGACACCTCCTAGGGTTTGTCAATATTTTTGGTTTAATCATTGTGGAAATTTTAAGGGCACTGGCTCCCTCGCTTCAAAAACCCTCTCTTGGTTGAATCTTTGTGTAATGTTCCCCAAATTTACCAAATAAAAAAAGAATTCCATTAGGGACATTAATTATCTTTCCCTTCAAACAACTTGTTCAAAAGACATAAAGACAATGTAAGTGGGTAGTTGTCATCACTATTTAACTTCCGCGGGGTTTATGTTTTCATTTAGTGATACAAATCATTGTCGTTATAAGGGATTTTATTTCAGAGTTATTTCATACTGTACATTAGTCATATATCTAAGTTATAGCATATCCATATATACACATTGAAAAATATATATATGTAAAGGGTGAAATCATGAAGGTGGGTTACACTTTCGTGACAATCGGGTTTCCAAAATTTCGAAAAACATTTTTTCGGCTGAAAGATAATATATTCGGCTGAACTATATTTCGGCCGAAAGAATAAACGTCAAATCGAACTGTGCAATAAACGGCCCCTCGATTTGCGTGTAGAAAATTGGTCGGTCGGATTTTTTTTTCCCGGCATTAATGTTTCGGCCGAAAAGTAATTCGGCCGAACTATTTTTCGGCGGAACTAGTTTTCGGCCGAACTATCTTTCGGCCGAAAGATATTTTATATATTACCAACACAGCAAGCGTAGAGGGTTTCGAAAATTTGTGAGGTTCATAGAGAGTGGGAGCAGAGTTCGCGGGAGTTCGCAGAGTTGGCGGGAGTTTGCAGAGTTGTGGAGGTCGCCGAGCGGTGGAGGGTTTCGAAAATTGGTGAGGTTCATAGTTAGTGGGAGCAGAGTTCGCGGGAGTTCGCAGAGTTCGCGGGAGTTTGCAGAGTTCGCGGGTGTTCGCAGAGTTGGCGGGAGGAGGTCGTGGAGGTCGCCGAGCGTCGTGGCCGTGGTCGTGGAGGTCGCCGAGCGCCGTGGCCGTGGTCGTGGAGCTCGCAGAGTTGGCGGGAGGAGGTCACCGAGCGCAGGAGGAGGTCGTGGAGGTCGCCGAGCGCCGTGGCCGTGGTCGTGCAGAGTTTGCAACTCGCGGTGGTTCGCAGGTAAGCTCGAAAAGCTTGTTTTAAAATTTTTATTTTAAAATTTAAAATTTAAAAGTTTTGTTTTAAATTTTGAATGGTAAAATTTAGTTTTTAATTTTTAGTGTTAAATTGTAGTGTTAAAGTTTAGTGTTTACAGTTGAGTGTTAAAATTTTAGTTTTAAAATTTAAAAGATTAGTTTTCAGTTTAAAATTACTGTTGTCGTGGAGAGGCCGTAAGCCTTTCGGCGTTCACCCTGCG